>JAWQUT010000041.1:776232-830330 GCA_033807755.1 Ellobium chinense
AAAATGTCATAAAAAAACATTGAAAATTTTGAAAATTGTCAACTTTAAAAATTAAAAAAACACCCAAAACACAAGATATCGAAAAAAGCCCATGACATTCTCAAAACAGGGGCTTGGCGAGTTGCTATGCAAAATTTTATGTAAATTGGACCAGAAAAAAGTCAGATCGAACGGATAGAGTGACGAAAACTGTGATTTTGAGATAATTGACAATAAAGATTACCCGATAGATGCATTTGATAAAGGGTAGTCATTTCCTTTTGCATCAAAATACACTTTTTGAGACAGGTATCATGAAAATAACTTCAGGATTCGATAAAGGACATGTTGCTGTTTAAAAAACTGCCTTAAACTCATTTTACACAATTTTACCCCTACAGGGTGCCGCACTTGCCCTTAAGTAGCCACAGCATGTCTCTTGCTGAAATCCCATAATTTATTTCAGAATTTTATTACCTTAGTTTAAAATATAAAAGCCATTTTGTGTGCCAAAGTAATATAACTCTAATATTATCCTTCATTTCATTTTGTTTACTCCCCCACAGAAAGCTGCGGCAATGGAAATTTGGAAGCAGTCCATTCATACTGTTATACTGTATACGATCGTTAACTTTTTCAAGGATGCTAAGAATTATACTAAAGCGGTGCATTTTGAGAGACGCTCCCGTTTCCCCCCCCCCTCCCCCCCCCCCCAGTTTTGGCGTATGACATCACTTCCGGTGCGAAAAATAAAACTGGAAAGAAGTTGCAGAACCTCATGTTTTCCCCAATACTAAACTTGTAGTGTGCTATTAGCAAACAAAACCCAACATTGCAAGATTTCTGGCTGAGACTGTGTTAGATAAATTTACAGCATGGGTACTTACAGGAAGACATTCGCATTTCACGCACACCATGACACCTTGAGGCACAAAGACTGGACTCCACAGATCTCCAAAGGCGTGGAATGTGCCATCCATGTAGCAACCTGGCCGAAGGAATGCCTGAATGCATGAATAGGTGGACGAACGTACAGATGAACGAACGAATAAATGAATGCATGAACAGACGAACAAATGAACGGATAACTGACTAAATGACAATCAAATGAACGAATGACTGATTGAATGGAAAAACGAAGAAACGAAGGAAAGACTGAATGAATGAATGGCCTAGCTGAGGAACGAATTACTGAGTGAGTGAACTACCTAACGAACGAATGACTTTTGGACACGTGAACAATGAATGAATGAATGAATGAATGAATGAATGAATGAATGAATGAATGAATGAATGATGAATGAATGAATGAATGAATGAATGAATGAATGAATGACTGAAAATTAACGAGGCGAATCAATGAAGAGACTTAGGTTCTTGGGAGGACTGGTTAAAATTGAAACTACGCTTTCTTAGAATTAAAAAGGGCATTCATTCTGTAATATGAAATTCGAAAGTAAAAAAAAAACAACAAATAAAGATTATAGTATAACCTAAAATTTTAATAAATACGTAGACAATGTACCATACATTTTGATGTTTAAAAACGCAGCAACATTCTACCATAAACTCACATAACGCTACTTATGCAAGAAACTATTTAGTTCCACCCCTGTTGGAATTTATGACTGAATGAAGGTCTGATTTTACGTGGTTAAGAGACCAAAAGAACCATGTATTCTGGTAATGAACACAATATTGTATGTCTTGTTGAAGAAAATTAACTCATAATTTACGTGAAAATGCAGACTGTGCAGTGAACCGAAAAACTGAATTCCCCTTAAATAAAAAACTCATACAAAGGTTTATCAGTGTGAACTCTTCCCAACATGCAAGTAATAACTCACTAAAAAAAAAAGACAGAGAAAAAAATCAGAAATGACCATCAATAAACTTAAGTAGCCGTTTGTTTACCGCCATCGCCCGGGCCTACCCAATTCCTGAGATTTATCGCAACGCAGGCTCTCGCCCGCTCTACACCGTAAAAAAATCCTTTTTTTTTTTTTTGGGAGATGTCTTTGTTGATTTTGACTGAGTTATGCCTGTTTACGTGTATTTACAATAAAGCAACTGGTGCTCAGACTGACAATGAAAGGATTGATGAAAACGGGAAGAAAATATTTCAGTGATCATTTAAACTGAAGGCCTACACTAAAAAACACACTGTAAACACAACGCTGTGTCGATAATACCCACAGTCAAGATGAAAGCATTATCAACACAGATAATGATGATGATGAAGATGTCATCAGTTGCCGTTGGGCAGAATCATATTTAGTTTTAATGATGATGGCGTTGATGATGATGATGTTGATGATGATTTTGTTTTAACTTTTCACCTTCTCTTTACGTGGTTGCGGTTACCAAGTTTTCATTCACTCATTTATTTCTACTGAATAAGGCGTTTGCCGAAACATTTAGATTGTTTTACATTTAGCTCTTATAAATTTTCTTTAAAAAATTGATAACACTAGATTGAAGTAGTGCTTTAAATTTTTCTCTTATTTCACAATGATGATGATGACGACACGGACTGGCAGATCGTGATGCGATCATAGCACATTATGCAGTACATATACCAGTCAAATCAAAAATAGAATTCACCTCAATATCAAAAATACGCCACGAAATGGACAACACATAAAGCTATGTACATGCATTGGAAAAAATCAATGCGTTATCAAAATGCTCGTTCTTGAGATGTGTTCAGCGCTGTTTTGTATTACCTATTATTCTAAAAGATGGTTATGGTAGTGAAAAATATGACATTGCTAAAAGTTTTGCTCATAAAAATTAATTTACTAAATTCCGTAGATACATAATTATGTATTACTTCACGTGTTATGTTTATCGCTACCAGAACCAATTTTGAAGTGACAAAGTACATTTAAATACATACACTTAAAAAATGTCAAGAATGAGTAGAATCAATGCTAATTTTTGCATTGATCTTTTGCTTGAAATATTTAGTTTCTGCCCCATTTCATGTCCTTTTTTTCTTCCCTTCTCGGTGTCTAAAAAGATTCAGTTTCTGACTTGACTAGTTGGTATAAATATCTCTTCCGATTTTTGTTATTTTAAATTACTGTCAATTTTTCTCCCCCCCTCCTTTCCCCGAATAACTAGTTTTTTTTTCAGCGTTAGTTCTCTGTCTGAAGATTTAAACACCTTTCCTTATCGGTCTTTCACACAGCTGGTGACGATTTAAAACTGATTGCCCACGGATCCTATCCATTTATCAGATACATAATAATATAAAAATGGCGATCATGATAAAGATGATAATATCGCCCGTGTTGATATAAAACGTCGTATTCCCCAGAAATGAAATTTTTGGGAAACCAGAATTGTATGCAATTACTTTATTAGCACAAGGAGGCATTCATAAAATTGTTACGATCCTATTTATTTTTTTTTTCAGGTTCATTCACGACCTTCTACGCTGTCATATGAATAGGCCCAAAAAACTGGATATAGTATACCAGAATTTGAAATCATCTACTTTGTCGAAAACGGCCTTATTTATCAAGGTATGTGAGTAAGTTATATGAAATTTTCCAACAATTATTATTTGATAAGAAGAGCCTTATATTTTGATTATGGCAATCATGATATGAAGTGTCGTTGTGTACTTATTTGCGTGATTTGTCAACAGTGATATATATATCCGGGGCATTACGGGTAGATATACTCTGAAACTGACCGAGTTTATCGCATGGAAATCTCCTTACTGCTATAGATTTTCTTTGGTTCCTTAACAAAACAAACAAACAAAAATTGAGAAAGTCGCAAATGAAGGACAGATTTTCACTATAGAAGTCATTTATTCAGTCTTACAAAAAGTCAGTTATCCGCAATTACTAAGCGTCTATCATCGCTGGTCAGGTAGATCAGCTAAGTAAAACTTGAAAATAAGATAAACTCATGCGAAATAGCATTTATTTCTCTATGTTCTTCTTTTTGTTGGTGTGTTTATCAGTAATTTTTTATCCATCTCAAAGGATTTATCATCATCATTTTACTGTTTTTATAATGACTTACAATCGACATTATCACAGATAATTATTATGATGTAATTATTTCGCGGTCCGTCAAAATGAGGCTTTTGTCACTCGACAGGAAATTACTGAGATATTAGGGCTCAGACAGTGACTTGAGCTGCTATCAATTTTTCATTTATGGTGTATATCGAGAGTAACATCATTTCTGTACTCACAACCATTAATTTTGTGAGCAAATGATTAGTAATTGTGGACAAATTTGAGTTTTTGTGCGGCTGCGTAGACGACTTCTGTGATGGAAAATTTATTGGCTGCATTACTTAAAAATAAATCTCCACTCGCTATTTTCTTTCTTTTTTTTTTTGTTCTAAACATAGCATGTGGACTCACACCTGAGGTTCCTGTCTTGACAAACATTAGCATTAGGGACTCACCTTGACATGCTCCTGTCTCAAAAGGTATTAGGATTAGGATTAAGGATAGCGTTAGGGTTAGGGTTTCTATAGTATTAATAGGCAGATATTGTTATGAGTTCTGGTTATGGGTGTGAGTCTCTGTCGGAGTGAGAGTGGGTTAAATTACGCCAATATTTATGGTAGGCCTATACTGTATTTTAAAAGCATCCAAGACTTGTTCTAACTTGATATGTAGGCTGAATTTACCTCTCCCTGTTTATGAGCATGTTCGTTCTTATCAGTTCATTGGACTCAGCTTAATCGCAACCCCCCTACCTCAACAACAAATTCCGCGTATCGCAACTCTTTTTAGACAACAGAATATTGCATTTCAGACAACAGGATGCTGTATTTTCTGTATAAACGTCACCAGACAATCGCAACTAAATTTAATCGCAATCTCCCTTATGCTCCTGCGGAGCTTGTTATTAAACAAAGCCCACTATACTTTCTCCCTCTCAAATCGTTTAAAACTTGGTGTATTCTACTTTTAAGTGGTGAGGATCAGCTTCAGTGTTTAGCAAAACAAGTTCATCTAAAATATTTAGAGCTGTGCGAGTATAAAATAATGTATTTATAATTAGTGTGGAGTATCGTCCATGTTGAGATATAAGGTTGTATTCCACTATTTAGTTTAAATTTTAATCTAGTTTTGCCGACATTTAGGTAGGTAACATGAATATCAGTACTGTCGTCAGTACGGGTTTAACGTAACAGTTTTATAAGGAACTGTGTCTCTCTGTCTTACTAGTGGGAGGAGGGGGGGGAAGGCGGTATTAGATCCCACTTTTCTCGGAACCGAAGTTCTATGGCGTTTGACGTCAACACAGGCTGTATTTTGTGACTTTTATTTTTCCCGAAATTCGCGAGTGGAGTTCTTGCAAATATTACCTCCCAATTAGTCTAGATAAAAAAAAATTGAACATTTTCAAAGGGTTTCCCATTGATGAATAAATTTATGTAACAGTGGTAACACACAATGGAAAGACAAATGCTCTACCTCCAACTCCTTCTCATGCTGGTATTTTAATTTTGTTTTGTTGTTTTTTTTCTTGAATCAGTACGAAGCGCGGTTGTTAGTGTGGTAATCCTATCGAGTCATTCAGTAATACTTTCAACCTCTGAGCTTATACACACTTTGAGAAACACATCATGAAAGACTCGCACACTTCGAATCCTCGCGAAAAGGGGTTTTCAACCCTTCTAAAAAAAAAAAATCAGATCTTCACGAGAAAGAAAGAAACAAACAAAATTTTCACAGTATGTAAACTAGAGCAATGGTATTGGTCAGGGGGCAGTGATAATAATTTTGATCATTTGTACGGTGTCATTAATCTAGAGCTTGTGCATTTAGGATGGGATTTCTTACCATCGTAAAAATTAAGCTTACATTTGTGCATCGGTGCTGAATGTACTCTTAGTGATATTTAAAACGTTGGTAAGTGATCCCATCATTAATGCGCATGTTCTCAAATAAGCATAACTACGGTTGTTATTCCTGTTACGGTATCGTTGCCTTCTTTTGCCTTTAATCTACTCTGCTGGCGATAACCTCTTTCCCTCAACCACCTGCCGAGGCGATCTGGATTCAGAAACGACGGCTCATATTTTTTTTGGCAACCACCATACTGTGATATTTGAGAGATTGCTCAGTAACGATGGGATCTCTTACCCTGGTAAGAATTACAGTAATCTGCGCTTTGAACGCTGCTAAAGGTACATTCGGCATCAATGCAATAATGTAATTCTTACGATGATAAAAGATCCCATCGTTAACGCGTAAGCTCTCAATTATGTCGCCACCACAGCCACGACCGCGACCGCTACCACCACCACCACCACAGCCCTTTCTTTAGCTCCCAAATATAACATAATAAATTTTTTAAAAATATTAAAAGGCTGCTGCCAACTGCTAATTTGAAGCCTAGAAGTGCTATTCAATGTTTTGCAATCAACCATAGTGTTAAAAAAGGCGTTCTTTCTATTTCTGAGAATTGTGTATGATAGTATGCGATAGCTTTGGTGTTGCGACATCGATATCAGAGGGGGACGTTTTCATTACAAGCTGCCAATAATATCAACCTGCGAATTTTATTTTATTTTTTAATTAGGAGAAACGGTAATCACAGATTCCACTGTTAACTCAGAACATCTTACCTGGTTGGTCTTGGGTGATTGCTATTGTCTCCTCCCCGATAAAAGGCATCAGGGCATTAATGCCCACAACCTCCTTACTCACACACATTAACAAGATCCACAGTAAAATATCCAGCAGAATATGTCTAAAATTACTATCTAACCACATGTTGTACGATGTTTAGGTCTTCACACTAACCACGCATTAATCAACACTTTGGCTATGTGTAGAAATTCCCCATTAATCAAGTCATTGAAAAAAAAAATAAACATTTAACGTTCACTCTTATAAATTAAAACATGTCGGCTCGAGCTTACACTTTGTAAACTGGGTAAAAGTCAACAAAAGTCTTTAAAACACTGTTCTTCGTCCGGCGTCTCTCTCCTTGAACAATTTAAAACCAGTAACACATCTTTAAAATCGTTTTACGCCGCGTCAATACGCCGCTACATTAAGCTATTAAATTCAGTAACACATCTGGGCGAAACGCTTCATTTGATCCTGAGTCTCTTTAAGAATTGATAGCATTGAACACATTTAACTGCCCATTATTTTCTTTCGCGGTGTTGGTTTTGAATCCACCATAAAATAAGGAAGAGGGAAAAAAGGTGGAGCGTGTGAAAGAGACCTTATATACAGCTCGTGTTCAGCGTGGAAATGGGCGTACGGGGGTGTAGCTACATTGAGGTCTCGAGTCACCGGTGACTTTAAGATTGCCTCCCATTGTGGATTTTCCTATCGGATTAAATACTTTGGGGGGAGAATCGGCACCATACTGCGTACCTTCGCTCCTCGCCCCTTTTCCTTCAGCAAACGCAATCTTCAGTGCTGATACAGTATTTTAACATATCGCTTTTCAGTTGTTTTTAGGTATTATGATAAGAGTGTTCGCGTCCAAGACGGTAAACCTTCTCTTCTGACAAGCGCCGCAGCCCCTCAGGCCGACCTTCCATGTTGATGAAACTTCTCTTTCATCTTTGTTCAGCCTCTAATGTTTCATTCACAGTATCCTCTAGGAATCCCGCCGTCTTCTGCAGCTTCTGTTGGCAGCGCAAATGTTTTGTGGTTTGTTGCGCTTCTCAAACAATGTTGCACTTCTGAGCTGTGCGTACGCTGGACATGATTTTAATATGTGTTCCGGGGTTAGAGGGAAAGGTGAAGAAGAAGAAAAAGAAGAAACATGGAGGTGGGATGGGGTGGGGTGGGAGTATCATAGTTTATTCAGTTCGTTTACCCATCTTACACACATTCTGTATCGGATTCAAAGGCACATCTGTATAGCACTCACTTGATACGAGATACCACCTGAACATACAAATAATAATCATCGTTTTCTCGTCTACGTAATCGCCTTGTTTATTGATAAAGTTTATGTTGACCAACACCAGTAGGGAAGGACGGATTACAGATTAATATGGTGTGGGAGCCGGNGGGGGGGGGGGTACAAAAATGTCATTTCCCTCACACTCTCCCCCCCCCTCCCTATGACGGGAAATGATATGAAGTTCTTACGTTTTCGAGAGCCATTTGGCCCTTCGGTCCATGAGAAGATAGGGACCCCAAGGCAGTTGCCTAACGGTTAAATCGCTCCTGCCAACCAAAAAGTAAATCCCTACAACAGACAGAAAACAAAATTGCAAGAATTGTGAAACGGCAAATCTTTCGTGGGTTACATACGCCTCTAGGAATTTCATATCCAATGTTCCGCAACAAACGTATAAAGGGCTAAAAGAATATGAGAAAGAGCTGAGAAGGAGTGAAAATGGAGATGATGATGATGACTACTACAAACAACAATATTGATAATAATGATGGTGGAAGTGCTGCCGGTAAATGTTCAGGAAGATTGGAATGTTAAGATTTATCATTTTGCATGAATTTCCATCAAGTCTTTTGTACATCAATACGCAAAAACACTTGCCTTACATGCAGGAAAACGAATAACCGGAAATGAAAATACATCCTCATTCAAACCGAAAGAAAAATTATTTCTTACCGCAATATAAATCATACAAATATATCTGCCATAGCTTATTACAAATCGGGTGCTTAACACTTTTATTCACAGCTGGATGTCGCAGTTCCCCTTTCCATCTCCCCTAACCCTCACCTCTCCAGCTCTAAGACCAAGTTTAGATAAGCACACAAAAAAAAGCTCTACATCTGGGTCGGGTACGGAATGAGAGGTGTCTTTTCCACCAAGAATCGCTCAGTCTGAGCGCTCATTAAATGAGTAGACCTATTATGATGGCCACGATGATAATGAGGAGTTCAACAACGACGACGGTGACTATAATGACACCTCTACTTTATCAAGAATGATAACTTTCGAGCTGAAGTGTAAATGTTTTGTCATGTTTATGGGTGACCAGACGTACATTTGAGATTAGGGATAATATCTGAAGGCAGATGAGCAAAACAAAAACAATGTAAAAAGTTTCCTTGAAACCAGTGAAAAATTTAAATTTCACAAGAAAAAGATAAAATCAAACACATTATCCCACAACCGTTTGGGACCCACACAGGTTTAACCCTAATCATTTGCCAATGGGACCGCCTGGGCAATGTCAGGATCACTGCAATAATATTCTAGGCCCGGAGTATGTGTCTTAGTTGTTACCGAGAAGAAATACAGTAAGACTTTACATCTGTGTGTCAATCAAATGTCCAGCCCATCGGGGCAGGTCTCGTATGTGTCCCATGTAGCAGCACACTCTGGACCCAGCTGACATTGAACGGCTAACAGTGTGGTTTAGGTTTTTTATATCGAGCAATCTATCAATAGACTGGTTAATTAATTATTAATCCGCCTTCCTGTCTGTCTATATATCCATCCATCCATCCATTTTCAGTTTACAACTGTAAGAGTTACGCCTCTTTGTAAGGGACATAACCTACCTATAAAACACGTCAAAATCTCTGCGTGTTGTCCCTCTTGAGTTGTGGCAAACATTCTCTTTGTGACCCCAAGTTTTGTTTTTTTTGCTTCTCTGATTGGAGCAGGGCCCTGACTACATCATCCAGGACCCTCCGCAAGACCATTGCTGAGGGGCCCCAGATCCCTCCAATTTTCAGGTATCAAGTCTATAGAAAGACGACAGAGGTCCTGGCTCCGTATTAATTTTGTTTAATGTTTTGTCCTGTTTATGGGTGACCAGACGTGCATCTGAGATTAGGGATATTTTCTGACTGAAATTATTATTGTTATTATTATTATTATTATTATTATTGTTGTCGTTATTATTATTATTGTTTTTATTACCGGTATTATTATAATTTAAGGCACGATTTGTCTATTCTAAGGTAGGTTTTTATGAGAAAAACATAAACACAAATGACTTTCTGTGATCTTTAAAATTAATCTTCAGGGAGGGGGGGGGGGGNAGAATGCAAAAGTGGCAAATTAGAATAATTTCTAGCTGCATTTCTAATTGTATCATGACTCATATATTTCAAAGAGAAGTGGGGTGGCAGAACAGACATTCCGCACCATTAAAGTGAAGATGACACCATACTCTGCTAAAGTCAGCAAAAGACGAATAATTTTAATGCATTCCCCTGTCTGCCTGTCTTAGCAACAACAAATATTAGCAGCTGAACCTCGAATATCGCTAATACAAAGTCTTAAATTTTTACAGAAAAATATTTTGGAGTTCATCCAGCCCCCCCTCCCCAACCCCACCCTCTCCGCACAATACCTTTCTATCTATAATGTTTGAATTCCCCACTTTCTATTAAATTGTCCCAGCTTCATATCTGGATTTTAAAGGCAATTAACATAAAGGTGAAACCTGTGTCATTAAATGGCTCCCTCATCCTTTCTCTCTCTCTCTCTTTCTCTCTATCTCTGTGTCTCTGTCGCTCGCTAGCTCCTCTCTCTCTACTCTTCTTTTCTCTTCTTTTCTCTTTATCGAGGTTTTCTCCTCCCTTTTTCTGGGCCTTTCGCATTGCAGGGGTTAGGGATGCTAATTACGGCCCTGGGTTGGAGGTAGAATGTAGGTAGGAACATTCCATCAACTTCTGGCAACTGCTTCACCGCCGAGACGTCCACTTTCAATGGACTTTGCTACAGTTCTTCATCTAGGGTGAAATACTTTGTTTGGGTTGCTCAGAAATTCCGAATAGGAAATTCTGCTCCAGTCTAGGAGTTTACAGTCAGGCCTACCGCCAGACAATCAGTTATAACCACACGTTTGACCTCTAACTAGGGCAACCGCATTAAGAGACACTACACAACACCAAACATTCTATATTGATCCTATCTCCGAGCTTTTCACTGAAGATGCTATGATATAAAATAAACTGTAATATGAAATATGAAATACCCCTGTCCCCGCTCCTTGTTTTTTTCTTTCTTACGCATTCAGAAGATGGGCATAGACTATCACGTTGTTCTATCATTTTCAAATCTTCACAGGGCAGTACAGAGTCCGGCTGAGCCATTCCGTGGTACACGAAGTAAACCTTTTGAGTATAAGAGGGGCAGGTTGTAAGTATGAGCTAGTGACTAGCCTTACCAACCAACCTAATAAATTAACCAAAAAAAAAAACAACTGGCAGTCTGCCAGCGAAGAAGAATAAGAAGAAGAAGAGCGAGAGAAAGAAAGAGAGAGATGCATACAGTTGACAATCTAGTAACATTAGGGAGAGTTGACTATTCACAATCACTGTGACATTTGATAATCGTTTATAATTTGATAATTATTGATAACAGACATTCAACAGAATCGCACCAATTCCATTAAAATCAGACAAAGAAATTGAGTTAAAAACCATAAACCGCTCGCATCTTTTTGTTTATTTCGAAGCTACGGCTGGCAGTGGGGAGAGAATACTCAGCGAAACATGACAGGCAGCTGAATCTCGAAGACCAGCTAGGTTCATGAATAATAAAGCTACTGACATGTTGTAGTATACTGTTTGATCGTAACAGCAAGTTGGCATTTTGCTGCCAAATAAATGACCGCGCTTTTGGCAAGAGGAAATTGCAACTTACCAGTAAATCAATGGTAGGCTATACTAAAACGTGGCTTATGCATAATTATTAAATTAATTAAATTTATTATTAGAAGAAGACCAAATTGCTTATAATGTTTTAATGTCGGCTGTTCCCTGTTCGGTTAACTGTCCTGAATGCGCTACTCGGGTGTTGACCTTATTCCAACACTTCAGTGCAAACCCTTTGATGCCCTCAAACTTCATTGATAGCTGTTCTCACACCTAGTTCAACAATCTCCTGGTCTTGAATTCACAATGAACATGCTTGTGGTAATATGTAGTGATTGCTTTATCTGTCTGAGGAATATTATTATACATAAATTTTACCTGTTGGTTAGAGTTACAGTTACAATCAAATTGCATAATAGTATAGAGCTGATGTGTTGCGGTGCTGGTGGCATAAAATTAAATCTTATAGCCCGGGATTTTATTAACATTAATTATATAACTATGCAATCATCAGAATGGCCAACTGAGAAGTATGATGCATCATTTTACATAAAAAGACTAGACCTATGAGCCATTGTCTAAAAAAAAACCAAACCACCGAAGTTCTGCCTTTGCCAAAAAATCTGGCAGATACTGATCACAGACGTGAGAAGAGGTGCCAGCTGGTTTGCTTTCACAGAAAGTAATTCAGAGTCGCCGGGCGAAGAGTGAACGAGATAAACTGCTGTGAAATCTCATGCTTCGACTGCGACACATTTGATGAAAGTCACTGAATTTTGCATTGTTTATGGCACGTTGAAAACGGACATCAAACATGGCTTCATACACAGGTAATCCTGGCATAAGATAAGATCAACTATTCATCTCCGATTTCCTAAAATTCCCTGTTCAGGGTTCATGGCCATGGGCTGGGATAATCTCATAATCAGGGAATAGACTTATAGACTATCACTAGGACCGATCTCGTGGCTAAACAAATGACTAGTCTAAATGAACTGCATCTACGCAAGAGCGGTCCTGTTCCAGAAGATAGCCCATGGGCTTTCCCAAAGACGAAAGTCTTTACTTTAGTTTACCCCTATGGTCATGCCCCATTCGTTGTCTGGATTGGAGCAGTTTGGCAACAACTTGAAAGTCTCCCAATTTGTGCATGGACTAGGTAGGTCTTGCAGTTTAGGGGCAAGATTGGGGATGAGAACTTCCTCTGCTGTCTCTTGTTGATGTCCTGCAAAGAATTCTGATATTTCCCAATACTACTAGGGTGGAGTGGACTGTTATTATTTTTCGTTGCTGACCCTCCACCCTAAATCCAGCCCCACACCCTAACCCTCACTCACCTTCGATGAGCAACAGGAATGTGCCATGTTGTTTCAGACAGTGTTGAGTGAGGAAAGGAAGATGTTATAGAGCTGAAAGTGAAAGATATCGGAATTCCTTTGTACCCTTTTTGGCGAGGGTGCAACGCGACTCTTCTTGATTCTGCTATGTAGACCTATGGTGATTCATATGTCGAACCTGTCTATCTCAAATACATGTATATAAAGGTGTACGGTGTGTATTTTCGTGTCTGAGAAGTAAGAGAAATGTGTGTGTTTGTGTGCGTGTGTGTGTGTGTGTGTGGGTAGATGGGTGAGAGAGGGAGAGAGAAAAGGACAGTGTGTGCAAGTCCAGGTATACATGGGAGTATCTGCACGCATGAGTATTTTGCTTTATGTATTTCTGTAAAACATATCCATTGTAATCACTGTAATAAAGACACATTTCCATTGTGGATGAATAAACGTATCTTGCCTAGACTTGCCGTGCCGTGCCGTGGGGAATCCATATTCTCCAGTTTGTAGTCTGTGGGTTTTCACATTGCCATCAAATGATTGATGCAAGCTAGGAACGAAAAATGAGAATGAGTGGCCTATGATGTGGTCTCAGGTTAGGCTAAAGACTAACTCTTAACACTGTCATATGGTTTTCCAGGTCACATGCATATTGGCCTACACTGCATAAAGAGGGAAAAGAAACAGGGTTTTATTATTTCTCAGTATCAGTATTGGCCTCTATTAGCTGGTGACATGCAAGGGTGTGAAGGTTCAATCCATGATTGTGAGATGTTCACTGAATGGAGCTGTGAACTCAGAAAAGATGAGAATGATGTTTTACGTGCTAACTACTTTACTTAATAAATTCATAGGCCAATGATAAATGAACACATCACTATCAAACTTGTGCTGTTCTGTTCCCATCCATAATAACTTCCAAGGCCTTTTTCAGTATATGAGCCTGCAAAAACAATTACAACATTTTAATGATTTACTTCTCTGAAACATTTCAGATTATGGTTACTCATCTGCGGGAACAGGCTATGAGTCTTCTTACAGTCAGCCCTTTGATATCAGCCAGTACAATACTGAAGACCTTTCTGCGAGATATGCGACACCTTCTGCTTCACAGTATGATTACTCACAGTCAGCAAGCCAGTATGCTCAACCTCCAGGTGAGATTTTAATGCCACAAACTTGCCATAAAGACCACGCTGTATTCTTGTAATTTATAAATATATTAATGGAATGTAACCTTAATGTCTGCCTCTTTGCATATTCTGCACATCTCTTACTTGTCTCAATCTCACACTGCTATTGTCATTTTGGCTCTTTTAAGCCTACAATAATCAAGGCTGCTGTCTAGCCAACCGAGTTTTTGTTTTGGTAGTCTGCAGTCACTCACAAGAGCTTTGACTACATATAGCTCTTTTACTGTGTTCAAATTTTTAAAGCATTCTTTGTGTTGAAAATGCTGTTTATGATAATTGATGAGGTACATGTGACCTTGATAGTGCCTGAAATTGTTTTGTAAGAATGTGTATCCCCAAACTTTCAAGTTACATATCTCTGTTGCTGTTTCTAGGCTTTATGACATGAAAGATTTAATTGCTTACACTTTATGATTATAATAATATAATTGTTTGAAAGATGGACTTTTCATTAAATTTTGAAAGAAGGAATTCAGAAAGGAATGAAAAAATGAATTTGTACGTTAAAAGTCAAGAAAACCGTCAGAAGATGCACAATAATCTGCAGCAGTGTGTAATATGTGGCTCTTTGACTGTTATCCATTCTTCATAATCCATCTTAAGGACAGATTTGTTGAATGGTTTACATTCTCTCCGTCATTCGTGTTCTATATTTTACTTCTTTCATCTTTCTTGTGCCGTCAGTCATCACATAGAGCCAGCATTGCATAACGCTATCCACATCTTGCCTTGCAAGCCTCTGGATTTCTCCCTAGCCTCTCTCAACGGGGTTCCTCCTATATAGTTTCCTTTGGGCAGCCTCATTTGCCTTTTCTCAATATTTTCCATTGCTTTGCAATTCTCAGTTCATTTCTATGTATGTGTGAGCAGTCGGGAAGTGTGTTTGGGTCACAGGTGAACACTAGGTTCGCACGTGGAAGTAGGGACCGATTCAGGCAGTAGGTATTTAAGGATTAAATTGCTGTGACTGTGACGTTAGCGTCCCTGTAGTGTAGTGGTAACACGTTCAGACTTGCAAGCTGAGAGACCCTGGTTCGATCCCCGGCAGGGACAGAAATTTTCTAGTGTAGGTTTTTTCGGCCCTTCTTCTCAAAATTGATCATTCACAGTAATTTGGTAAAATCCCTGGTGACACACTTCCTTAAAATAATATGTAACATCTGAAAAATTATCTGACCCAGCTCACCTTCCTCCCCTTAAATATAAGAGGAAGAATACTATACACTGTATTGCCTTTCCACCGGTTACATATAGAGAATGTGCCATGACTTTCTTATGTTTTCTTTTTGATAATTGATGGCACTTTTGGTTGTCCTGACATTTTTCTGATCTCAGTGCTGTTTTAAATTCATCCCATTTTACAGATATGATCTTTCAAAGGAATTTAATTTAATTTCTTTCCTATTTCCATGGTGAGTTTCCAGTTTTTACTAGCATTCAGCAGGTCAGGTAGAACATCTGAAATAAAGATTCAGAGCTTTATTTCTGTACTCTCTTTCGTAGATTTTTGATGACCAGGTTCCTGAATACAGTCGTTGCCATTATTGACATAATTGATGTTATTTGTTTCCTAATCTTACTCGCAGTTTATGCAACTATGAATGTAAATTCTTCAAATGCTCTGTTTCCCTTCCATTCAGTTCTGTTTCAGTATTGTTGCATGTGGGCTGATCTGGGTTTCTTGTTTTTTTGTGGCTTGTCTGTAGTCCCACATCTTTTGCTGCAGCAGCCACAGAGATTGTCTTTTCTTGCATGTCTTCTTTATTAACATGGAGAAGAGCTATATAATCTGCAAAGTCCAGATCCTCTAGTTGACATTTGTTTGTCCATACTTGACTGAGTGTTTTGGCATTTGTAGGTTTCTGTAACAGTTTCCTGTTTCAGTTACATAACACAAGTCTCAGGGTGATGTTGTTGGCCTCACACTCAGCTCCCAGTCCCGGGATTGTGTACTACTTTGGTCCCAAGTGATCTGCCGAGCTTGGTTGATCGTGCTAGGATCCAGCTGGCAGGGGTCATGTGGGCACACAAGGCTTCCTGTCTTGCCAAGGCAAGAGCACATAAGAAAGAACTTATTCATTATGTCATGTTAAGATATGATTGTTCCTAGCTCTTTTTAACATCCCCAGGAGCTTGAAACAGTTTGATGAATTAGTGTTTTGTATTTTTCAGCAGCCACTCCAACTGCAGATTACACCCAGCAGAGTTACACTAACACACCCGCTGCTGCCTACACTGATCCCAGTGGCAGCTATGCTCCATACTCTTACACTCAAGACAGTTCCAAAACAGATCAGTTAACATCTGGCGCAACTTCAGCATTGTACGACACATCTGGCTCCTATCAGGCACCGGCAACCCAGTATTCCAATGCAGCAACACCACAAGATTTTAGCAGCCAACCACAGCCAACCGCAGATTACAGCTCTTACCAATACCAGCCAACTGACTATAGCCAGCCAGCAAGCACTTATGGCCAAGACACTTCAGGATACTCCTCCTCTACATATGATCCAAACAGCAGTGCTGCTTACTCATACCAGCCGCAGGAGGGATCAACTACTTTCTCTTCTGGCACCTGGAACAGCACTGATCAGTATACTGATTCATCATATTCAGCTGGGTACTATGATAGCAGCACAGCGCGTACAAGCTACACTCAGAAAACCGGGACCACTTATGACACTGGTAGTTACTCTCAAGGCTCAGACACTTATGCAGCAAGCAACAGTGGTGGAGCTGGTTATAGCCAAGGAACTGACAGTACTTTTCAGAGAGACAAATATCCTGGGACTGGTGGAAGTGGGGGTAGTTTCCAAAGCTATGAAAAACCAGATACTAGTCAGTATTCTAAACCCCAACAAGATTTTGGAGGATACAGTGGTCCAGCACGCTTCAGTCGTGGCTCTGACAGGGGTCATAGAGGTGGTGACCGAAGTTTTGGAGGTGGGAGAGGAACAAGTTTTGGTGGAACAACAAGTTTTGGTGGAACAACAAGTTTCAGTGGAACAACAAATTTTGGTGGAACATCAAGTTTTGGTGGAACATCATCTCAGAGTGACTTCAACCAAGGAGGTAGACGGGGCAATTTCCGAGGAGGATACAGAGGGGGCAATAACCAGTTCAGCAGTAGAGGTGGTAGCAACAATTTTTCAAGTAACAATGCTGCCAAAGATGTTCCCTATTCTACTCAGACAGCCATGGTTCAGAAGAGCTTTAGCAACCGTGGTGGCTCATCTTTTGGTGGGCGTGGATTCTCAAGTCGAGGAAATCGTGATGGAGCATTTTCAAATCATGGGCAGTCAGATACAGGACCCAGAGGGGACCGTCAAAACATGTCTGGAAAACCTCATATTGGCACATACGATGCCAGGAGCAAGATTAATGAAAGCAGGAGTGCAAGCACTGCTCCCAGTAAAGCAGCTGCTAACCCACTTACTTCAAGTAAGAGTAAAACCCAGATGTCTGCCTACAAGCCTCCAGAAACACCCAAAAGGACACCAGAATTCAAAGCACCTTCTAGGCCACAAGACCGGCTGTTGAATGAAATACAGGAGAAAGAGAAGGCCAAGAAAGCAGAGGAGGAGAAAAAATCTGCAGAGGAGTTGAAGAAGGCTGAAGAGGAGAGGAAGAAGGCTGAGGCAGAGAGAAAGAAGGCTGAAGAGGAGGCAAAGAAGATAGCTGATGAGGAACTGAAAAAGAAACTGGCAGATGAAGCTGTCAAAGCTGCACCACCTCCCAAGGCCCCAGAAACACCAGAAGAGATTGCTCATGAAGAGGAAATCCAGAGAAAGATTCGTGAGTCAGTGGTTATTATTAACCCAGAGCAGGAGATTGCCATGTTGAAAGAAGATCCCAGCAAAGACGTAGAGATGTCTGAGGAGCTGAGAGAACTACTCAAGACCCTGACAACTGATTACCTTTGCAAGCTCTGCAGTGTCCGAATTGTGGGACCCCATATGGCTACCATGCACTACAATGGGAAAAATCATCTCAAGAAGCTGCGCAACTTTGTTCAAACCAATGGCCGTTCTGCAGGATTCAACATGGAAACACTTGAGACCTCAGAGGATGATAAAAAGGGGGAGAAGAAAGCAGAAGTTGTGGAAATAACGGTAAAAAAGACAGCCATTCACTGGCGGTCAGGTCAGGGATGAGAGGTCATTAGATTAGCAGAAGAGTTGAAGAGAACCAATTCAGTGTGTGGTCCTAAACACATGCTTCCCATACTGTTCATGCATGCTTAAGGAGCTGATTGAAAAGAGCTGATTGAAAAGAGAGGCACCAGATTCTAGGTCCAGTTGAACTGAACTTAAAATGGCCTCTCATCGCTTACCTCAAGTGATGGAGTAAAAAGGATTCAAGATGCTAGAAGACAGTATTAGACCACATTTTAAGTATGAAACAAAAAAAAACCAAAAAGCATTAAAATGCAGGTTGTTTTATATTATATGCAAATCGGCCGGCATATGCAGTATGAATTTCTTGAATCCTTTTTAATCCTCACTATTTCGAACTACGCACAAATGAGTCTTAGTTATTTGAAATGACCCTTAGGCAGTTCAGAAAACAAACAATTGGCCAGGAAATCTTTGATTTGGCTTTTGGAATACTCAGTTTGTTGAGAAAATGTTTAACTGTAATCATATTCCTGCAGTGGGATTCATGTAATGCAAATCTTCTAAGCGCAGATAATTGTGTGATAGTCCAAAATAATTGAGAAGTGCCATGTGATTTTCAGATTGAAGTGTCATGGTGTCCATGCTATTGCAGTGCATCTGACATCAACAAAACTTGTCTAAGCATAGTTCATGGAACTTTGCAAGCTGGTATTATAAAGAGTTTTTATGTTTTAAGTTTGGATCTCTTTCGGCCATTTACCAAAGAGATAAGCGTGTGCAGCCATGCATATGGCAGTTCCGGCTATTATGATCACGCTGTATGTTGTGCACTAGTTGTGAAATTCACATCTGACTCTAATTCGGAATATGCGGTATGATCGTGATACCAGGAAATGTCGTTTGCACATGCTTATCTCTGCCATAATGGTCTGCAAGAGATACTTATTTGAAAATAGAAGCTCTCTGTTAATAGGAAATGGTCAGTAACTCTGTCATAACTTTTCCACTTACCAATGTTGTACAGTTGACTCTGCTTTATCACAGCACTTGTAGATTAAAAAAAAATAATACAAACAAGCAATCTGTTCTATTCACAATTAAAAAAGTTTTAGTGTGGATTGATTGTATCCTGCACTAAATCATTACTGTTATTTTGTGTGCTCCTGTGGCGCTGTGATTAGGCAGAGTGGACTTTGCTGTGAAAGGAGGACATTCCATTATGGTTGTTATATCAGTTAAGACTGATGATCAGACCTCCAGAAAAGAACATTGCAAGGCACTTTTCACATAACATCTCTCATGAATGGGCTAATGTCACAGACATCTATTACTATAAGCAGCATGTATTTGATATGGTGTAAAGTTTGCACTATTTGAATCTCACTGCTTATTGTATAAATCACTGAAATGATATTTTGGCATTTTATGGCTGCAAGTGGTATAAAGGGTTATTTGACTAACACGACTCATATTGTGAAATTCCCCGTGAGTCTGTCAGTGAAGGACATACTAGGAGGAAAGTATTAAGCAAGCACACTTTCTCATCAGCATTTATTAAATCATGGACTTAAAGGAGTGCATTGTGCTAGATATTTTATATTAAATAGAGAGAATTTAACACAGATGTAAGCTTTCTAGTGGAAACGCCCACATGAAACTTGGCAAAAGATAAATGAAAATGCCCTCGTCATCCGCAACATTCATCCCTATTAAGGAAGTAGTACCACAGTGTTATACCAAAAGTTCGGTCTGACAACTAGAGAGGTAGTGTTTTACATTGCTGATAATCACAGTTACTTGACTCTACCACTCACAAATAATTGTACAGTGGAGCACATCTAATACAGACACACTTATTTCAACAAAAAAGAAGAGATACAAGCAAAAAATATTGTGTTGATAGAATGAATTCTGCAAGGGATTGGGTTGGGGGGAGGTTATGCTTGATTTCAGAAGCAAAAAGGAAGAGGCACTAACTTTTTGTCTGGGTGCTGATATACTGTTTCCCACATCTGAACTGAAGTGACCATGGTTGATTTAGTTCCTGTTCATGTCATAAGTTCAATCCTCTGTTATTTCCACCGTTCATCTTTATTTTGGTACATATTTGGTTAATAAGTATTTCTGTCAATAAATACCTTTTGGTCAGTCCCAAGGTGTATGTATTATTTGTGCTCCATCGTATACAAATGCGTTGCAAATGCACCATGTCCTGTTGTGAAATTTTCTTTCTGATAACTTTGGCAATAATCATGACATTTTAGGGAGCATTGACTAAAACTTTTGACAGGAAAAGATCAGGCTGAACGATTTCTGACAGCTTTGGAAGATCAGCTATCTAGTTATGATAATGAAAAAATCATTAAAGCTGAAACTTGCTATCAAATGTCTCAAATTGGAAATTCAGTACATTCAAAAGAGTGTCTTAACAGTGTAACAGATAGTGATTACTTTGAGTGAGGATAACTTCAGTTTAATTCACAAATGTTATTCACATCTTACTTTTATGTCATCAAGTCCAGAAGTTTAAGTGCATGAATTTAAGGATTCACTGCACTTGGCCGAAAGCAGCTTTTATCCATCTTAGTAATCATGCAGACTTATTGCACGTGCAAGCCCTCGCACTTGGGGTGGGGTGGGATGGGATGTGAATGGGATAGGGTAAGGGATTGGGGTGGGAGGTAGAGGGTCTTCAGTTTCCAAACTGATTGGATTAGAGTTGATTACAAGATGGGAAGGACAGGGGGACATGAGTATTCATATGATCTCATGGGCAGTATCAAGAGTTCATAGGAAATTGGTCCAAAATTTCCATTACAACATGCTTTACTCTGTTGAAAGTATTCAATGGGCCATTAGAACTGAAATTTATCAGTGGAATAGGTTTTGTCTACTGAGTAAGTGTTGCCCCGGTGATCGAGGGAATTTATTGAATATACAGATTGCTGTTGTAGTCTTCCTATAGTGGAGTTGAAATCATAATAACGATCTGATTCAGTGACTTTGATGCTCTTAAAAGTCCTGTGAAAATTTCTGTCATATCATCAGTGCAGTGCATGCAGAAACAGTGCTCTTGTGTTGTTTTGTCTGTAGTCCCAGGACACAGGTCACTGTTATCACTTCATGTGGCAAATGGGGCATTTACATCTCATGAACATGAACATTCCATATAGCCTCAGAGAGATAACCTGTTCAGGTAAAATGGAATATCTCAAGAGACTGTCAATTATCAGATATACTCAAGCATGCCTATTACGAAAATCCTTCCAATGAAAACATTTTGCTAATCCCAAAGTGATGGATTATAGATATTGTAAGCAATATTTAAATATGAAGCAGTGTAAAGTGTCGTACATACATTTGAGCTGTCTTGATTTAACATTCAACTGACCCGCTAAATAATTTTGTATTTAGCATGCATATTACGGATTATCCACGACAAGAAAAAAGTAAGGGTTGCCTGCTCTAGTTATTACCACAACAATTAATATTGTGCATCATAAAGTTGATTAATAATGCACCAAATCGTTGTTTCAGGCTTGAGGTTAGGACATTTGGATTGGGGGATCCCTTGCACAGGGGCCGACTTTTTAAAAGTGAGAGAAAGATTGTGGTTCTTATCTGAAAATATGGGCAATAGGAGATTCAGAAATACTTCTCAGCTGATGTCATTTCTGGATTGATGCAAGTCACATTATATAATAAACATAATGAAGGAAAATGTAGGGAGTTGCAAAATGTTTTCATAATATCAATAGTTTGGCAGTAAGCTTTTTCGTAATAGATGTGTTTAAGAGCACATCATAATAAGTGTGTTCAAATGTATTTCAGTTTTAAAATGCAGAGTGCTATTTCATTATTTCATTTCCCAAGATTGCAATGCTGAAATAGCACCCATTTTGAAAGGTGCTTTTTTGCCACCACCTAAAAACTGACATGATGATTAGTGCCTGAATGCAGTGCCCAAACAAAAATTTAATTCTTCCTGGGACTTGTGGGTATTAAAAAAATTTATTCTTTTTCTCTTTTCATTTAGAATATTTTCAAAACACTGGTCCCAGAACATTAATGCTTTATTTATTCTCCAAGTTTTTTTTATTCTTAGGAACACATTGACACCAATATTTTTGTTTCACATAAATGAATACACAAATAAACAGGTAGCGCTTTTGAGTTGCCTTTGGAGACATTCGTGGGCAAGAAAAGAACTTGTACTTTTCATAATCTGGCAATTCATCAATACCCCCTTGAAGGCATTTGTGAATACTTTTATGCACCATATTTTTAGAATTTGGGTAGCTTAAAATCCTATGAAGCCACCAAAGGCAGCCAATAATGAATGCCTGGAAGCATTAAAAGAAACATGGTTGACTCCGCTTAATCACCATTCTGAGAAGCACAAAAAATTTGTTGTGATTAGTGAGAGTTGCAATTAATCCACCAACCTTTGTATGGACTACACAGTGCTCTACTGTCTCAAAATGTGGTTGAAAAGTGGAAGTTGTGCATAAGCAGATTGCAATTAAGGGAAGTCAGCTGTTAGGATACTGCATTCAAGCAGCAATTTAGGGATATTCCAGTTTACTCAGGAGGTTTACCTGAGAAATCATGGAACACTGTTTCAGCATGAGTGTCCAATTTTATCATAAGTGTTTGTGTTTGTCTTTCAAATAACATGTATTTGACCTAGTCCATGGATTTGTGTGACACATTAGCAGGCTGCTCAGCTGTAAAAGAGAACAGCTAGATGAAATTTTATGACACCATGGTGACATTTGCTGGCTCTAAAGCATTTAGAGTAAGAGATTGGGGGCTTGCATACCATGCATTTCTGAAAACTACATATTAAGTAAAAATTCCTACACAGATTTGAAGTTTGTAATTGAATAAGATGGATGTCTTGAGTGGTTATATAAGCATAATCAACGAACTTTTCCTGAAAACTTATTGCAAATTTTCAAAAATCAGATTATTATATTAATTACCACAATAAGGAAGTTTGCTTTTCTGGTCTGTATCATTTCCATTATTCAGTGCTTAAGCAGGTAATTCTTTGTGAGTGCTTACAAATATCAAAATTGTGGATTAATCATCCAGAATACTCTATTTTGAAGGGATGAGGATTGGATACATACACAAAGATTGCTAATATAGCTGCCATAGTGCAAGTTAATGTCATCAAGATGACTTGTGGAAAACATACTTGAAATCCTGACTTTCTAGAAGATCATGTATATCATCCAATTTGACATGGTAGTAGTATTCCACGGATTAGATCGGAAAAGCAAATTTTGCAATCATGTTGATCCAAAATCTAGCTAAATTCTAATGATAGTATAAAAGTTAATGTACAAACTCAAAAAAATTAAGGCTGTCAGAGTTTTATTTAAGGAATTCAATCTCTTTAAACAAATAAAATGGTATGCAACCCCGTTTTCCTCCAGATTTCATTATATTAAATAAAGCATATACTTTATATGTCAACACAGACCTGTCAGTAGTGTCAGAAGTTATTCTCATGTTGTATGGAGCTGTTTTAGGTGGGACTGAAATGAGGTCCAGAGAATAATAATAATTTGTAGCTTTGACTTTATAGTAGGACTGGAATAATTGAATTTGGACTGGGATAACTGAAATGCTTGGGAGATGATCCAGATTTGTGAACTACATGGACTTAAAATTAATTCCACTGGGTGGAAAATCTTTCTGTTTGCCAAATTTTAGATTTGCATGTTATTTTCTGGTCAATTCTGATTCCTATTTGTACTGGTCTTTTGGATGCAGACCCTAAATACTAACAGATCTGGTATTTGTTTGACTTAGGCACAGAAATGCTGCATTCAGCATTTCTAGCACAGTGATTTTTCATTTTTAATATTACTCTGTCCCTGCGGAAAATTGCATTTTAAACTGCCAAAATTTGCACCAAGAATAGCAAAATTGCATACAAAAAGTAGTGAAAATTGCACAAAAATTTGCAAAAATAGCTTCATAATTAAATTTCATTATGTTTACCACCATATCATATTGTTTACAACTGAAATGTTGCAAAAATGTAGAAATGGAATCCGTTTTTTTTTTTTTTCCTGTGTACACGGTATTGCAACACTGGCAGAAAAAGTGCACTGTTTGGCCTAAATCCACAAAATTTGCAACAAATTTTCAGAAAATGCCTAAATTTGTGGAAATTTGCAAATTTGCAAGAAGGTCTCAAAAATGTGGAAATTTGCAATAATTTGCAACCACGGTTTTCTAGGGGGACAGATTACAGATGTCAGTGACACACAAATCCATTGAAGTGTTGTGAGGAAACATTATTTGCTTATGTTTTGTCAATTTCATGTAAAACTGGTGCTTGGAAAGTTAGTACTAGTAGGTAATGCCCTGCATTTGACTTGACCAAGTATTTTGAATGGCTTTAAATAAATTTCCAAATCCAATGTAAACTGGAAGGCCAGGTTGACGATCTGATGATAAAATAATTTTGACCTCCAAATTCGTTCTCTCTTTTTGAAGTTTCATGCAATGGCATGAAAATTTCAGGGATTTGGTGAATTTATTTGAAGGAAATTCAACTTGAGATCAGAATCATAGAAAAGGGCAGAAAACAGAATTTTTTATGGCTGAAAACACACTGTTGCATTAAAGCTGAATGCCAGATTCCAAGGTAGAAATGAAACTGAAAGCAATATTTTTGCTAAGCAGTAGCCCAGTAAAAAGTTCTCCACCTTCTCTCATGATCTAGTCTAGTTATTTCTGATATTTTCATTCTTGATGCTTCATGCCTAGTTTGAGTAATTTTCATTTAAGTTGGAGTAATTTTCTTTAATTATTCTGGGTGTACAAAAACAATAAAAAAAATTCTAAATTTAAAAGCTAGTAACTTCTAATGGTTGAAAGAGACTGAGAAAATTTTGGAAAGTGAAAGAAAAAGCAGGTGGCAAGTTTACAAAATAACAATACTACAGATGTTATGGTAGGTTTGCCTTCCTCAGCAACCACAACAAATATAACATGAAACATGTAAACAAACAAAAACCATGAAAAATGGACTGAAAAGTAGAGAAAATGAATAAAAAGTGAATGGATAGAAAGAAAACATTACTACTCCATAAATATTCCTAACTACTGTGCTGTTTATGGGGTAGTATTCTTTCCGTTCCATTCGCGTCGTTCAGTTTTTATTCGATTTTACTACATTTTAATTCATTTTTTTTATGGTTCTTTGTTTGTTTGTTCTTGTGTTTGTCAGTTCTACGTGTTCACTGTAATTGCTGAGGAAGGTACATCTGCTGAAATATCCAGAGGAAGGTACATCTGCTGAAATGTCCAGAACAATTTGTTGTTATTTTGTACAGCTAAACGCCTGATTGTTGTTTTACTTTCCTGTTCTTAGCTTTGCGGCGATTTTTTTACCATTAAGAAGAAATTGGGGCACATTAAGAGACAGATATATCATCATGCTTGTTCCACATTTTCCTAAGTAATTTTTTTGAGGTTTGAGAAATTGAGCGCTCTAAATCAGTTGCAGTGAAACAGTAATTTAGCTTGTAAAATTGGGATATGGTAACAAGTCAAAACTTAATGTTGTTTTAGTAGAAGTAGAAGATAAATGGAAGATCATAGTAATATAAACAGTTCATCCTAAAAATAACTTACGCAAATGTGGAATGAGCTTGATGATATGTATAATATATAATTGCTGCGCAAGTTTCAGTGATTAAGATCATATCGTTTTGTTGCAGTGAAAAACTGAAAAATACGTCAAGAAATGACATGCTGGAGCAGATGTTTCAGGCATACACCTGTGTGTGACTTGGCATGCTATTGTGATAGAAATGTGATAGAACTATAACACCTGAATACATACTAGAAATTTACAGTGTTTACAGGTAATATTAGTTTTCCATCGGTTGTCACATATTGGTGCTCAGGACTTGGAATTTTTGAAGTTGTTAAAATTTTGATAATGAAAATGTGAAGATTTGTAGGGGCTACCTACTGTATTTGACTTTCAAATGCTCAAGCACTTCAGTTTTACTCCAGAGAGCCATTTTAAAACTGCCTGCCCGTCTTCGGTTTCAGCTACATGTGGCATGAATGCAATGGGGCATTTTCAGCTTTGATGCTAGGAGTTGTTTTTTGCCATATTTCTGGCCTCGTGAAGGTTACTTTAACTGTGTGACATGACAGAAATTCCTTAGTGATGCTTTGTGCTGAAAAATGATATCTGTTTCTCCTACTTTTTACCTCATTACAATGGGTGAAACATAGTCTTTCTTCAGTCAGAGCAACGAAGTGGAGGAAAGTCTGTTGTGCCACAGCGGTTTTTTTTTTTGTCTTTTATATCTTACTCTTAACTTTTGATCATTTCTTACAATCACTTAATATCATGAAACTTTTAGTTTTCTCTAAGAGGTGTAGATGTTGTTCTTCAGCTTTAGGTCCATTTTCTTTCTAGAGCAAAATTTCTTTAAAGGAAAGACTGGTTGACATAAGCATTGCTGCTTTTCATATGTCCTTTTTTTTTTAATCATTTTATTTTAATACTTCAGGCAAGTACAAACTATTCATTTGTTAGGGGTCATTTGGGTACTGCATTGTGTTTTTTTCTTTGAGAAACAGTTTCTGAAGACAACAATGCACTCCTCAAAAAGAAAGCAAGAACGAAAAATAAAGAAAAGTGCAAATAAATTGTGTCATTATTACATTGGTATTTTTGCTAAGATGCTGCCTTTGATTTTCTAAAACATTGCATCCAGATTTGCTCCTACATAATGTGGCGCCCCATTACAAAATATTTTGGATCAGAGGTCTCTTCAGTTGTGATCATAGCAAAAATTCATCATATTCTAGTGTCAGTAGTGTTTTGTTTTTGAAACAGTTGATAATGGCATAGAAGTTTGGGAATGTATTTGGGTAATAACTCTTAAACGCAGAGAACTTAAGGATGAGAGCCACAGCTGACATCTGTTTTCTTTATTTATGGATCAATTTTAATGATATTGCACATACATAACAATCATTGTTTCAGAAACACATTAATTCTTGGAAAAAAAATTGGGATTGCCATGGTGACAGTGCCATTTTAGATTTTGTTTACATAATTAAATCTCTATTACTTAGGTGCGTTATTTATATCTCCCAAACAAGTCTCATTCTATATCAAACAAAATGATGTGAGGAAATTGTCATTTTTGAAGCCTTTTTTTTTGTTTGTGTTGTTTTTATTATCACCATGGCTGTCCATTCAGTTTCACTAAATTCCGATCTCAGTAAAAGCAAAACTAACCAAAATATGAATATTACATAACATGGCAGTCTTTTCACTAGATCTAATAATGAACTAAGTAATAAAATTTCAAGGACATCCGTTGGTACACTTTGGAATAGTAAAAACATTCTTTTGAGAAGAACCAAAACCAGTAGGAGTTTTTTTCCAGCATCAACCTATTTTCAGCTGCTGCTCCCATCCTTAAGAAGATCTGATGAGGCACTGAATTTCAAGGATCTTGTTGGTTAAGTGCTAAAACAAATAGGAACTGTTGAAAGGTTAAGAACAGTGGGTTATACCATGCAGAATTGAATTCAGTTATGGTTGGATGAAATGTTAAAGGACCTCAGGGCAATTGCTAACTATTTTCATGAAAGTAGGTGTACAAGGGAGACAGTTATTTCAGTGCTGATGTCAGCTCTTGATGATGCTGGTGTCACAAATTCTCACATTCATAGGTTTCTAAAAATTTTGACAATGGCACAGCCCTACTCAGCTGTTCAAGGTGATACAAAAAGCACCGGCATACTGGTTGAACATGTATGTTTGTGAATAACACTGAGCATTTTGAGCAAAATATGTGTGCCTCTTCTCTTGCGACATCACCTAGTGGATTTTTAGTAAGATATTGTGTATCATCCATGGTGATATATAAGGTCATATTCTATGAAAGGGGTCAACTGCAAATACAATGGCACCTTGATAGTCAGCAGTGATCTAATCATTTCTCATTGTTCAGTAGGATTTCAGTGATAAGTTAACTTTCCCATGCACAAAGATCTTACTAATTATTAAGGTTCCATTGTACTGTTAGCTTCATTCAGATTTTATTTTGATTCTAATAATATTAACGAGGTTCGTGTATTAGTTCAGTACTAAGCACTTCCTGACAAATTTATCATGCTAACAAAATGGTTTCACATGATTGTGTTTGTCTCTAAACCTGTTTTCTGTGGAATACGATATCATATTTCAGCATGGTCGGTACTTGGAGACTTGAGCAGGAGCTTTTCCCTAAACATATCAGTAGTGTTGGTCTATAAGGATGTACACTCCTGTCTAAATTATGTGGTATATGTGACCTCACAAGTTAGGCCATTTGAATTTGAGCCTGCCTTATCCAGTTTCTGAGGGAAAATCTCTTGTATGTGTCTCCTTTATTGTCAGCTTACCTTCACAAAATGTCTGGTGCACTCACATCATTACATAAGGTTCAGCCAGCTATGCCTTGCTTCTCAATGACTCTTTTGCCCTGATGTTAAGTCAGATAAAATTCCACTGGGTCAGATTCTTTTATACAAATTGTTAATTGGGCATGGGATATCAGCAGCATAAAAACAATATTTGTACGACCCACCCCTGCTCCAGTGAGATATTTAGATGTTCTCCTGATGCTTTTTTGAGATTGTCCAAAGTTTATGGAACTTTGTCTTGATTTAAGAGGCAGAAGATATTTGACCTTTTAAACTGACATATGACTGTGAACTTGATACACTCCGAAAAGCATCATGAGTACTGAGTAGAGCTGTCTGGATGCTTGTTATCACTGATATTCAGAATGTGGTACATATTCATTGTCATTCCTTTCTGCACAATACATTTGGCTCTTTAAACTGAAACATTTAGTTTCTATTCTCACAAACATACTGTAGAGAGGGTGACATTAGTTGGGAGTAGATGTCAGTCAAGAATAGAAAAACCTGAATTTTGAGCATCACTTTGTTCATGATTCAGGCAATGTTGAAAAAAAGAAAAAAATGTCATACGATCGTCATTTTTGCTTTTTTGTATAAATAATGACCCAGATTTGAAGTTTTGACCCACCAATTTACCTCCCAAAAAACACATATGTTAACACGGTGATAGTTTATATCTGATAGGGGCCGGTTTGTCTCTTAAAATCACAAATCCAGGTCTTGATGGGCAACAGTCATAATATATACAGTCAACTATGCTTATTTGCGACTCCTCGGGATCACAGAAAAAGATGTGATTAAGCAGCGTTGTGATTATGCAGAGCTGGTATTTTCTGACATTTATTGCTAGGGGGGGAGAATGTTTGATCACTGAGGCCTGTTTCATTGGCCACTTCACAGTAGCCAAACAGACAATTTATTACTCTTTAGAGTAGGATGGACGGTCAGGGATCCATATGACACATTCTTTCATCTAGCTGAAATCCATCGAACAGGTCAGGGGTTCAGCGCAGTAGGTGTCTGCATTCTCTGCCTCTCGGTAAAGGAATGGTTTTTAGGAAAGAGGGTGGAGGGATGGCAGGGTGGAGTGGGCCCTATCATGCTCAGTGCAGAAGCATTATCAGGGATAGCTGAGACTGTTACGGGGAAGGGTTTATCATAGCTGTCACAGTGTCGCAGCCATCCATCATGTAGTTGTTTATCAGTTGTAATCCCTCTACCACTGATATATAGGAAAAATTCAGTTTCCTCGGAAAAGTTGCCATTAAGCGGAAGTGGCGAATTATGTGGAGTTAAGCAGAGGCAACTGTAATTTTAGAAACATTTAAAGGGTATTAGAGATATTTCTGTTTCATATCACCACTATGCTATGAAAATGACCTAAATCATTATTCATCCTTCAGAGAGAACACAGGGTAAAGCATTCACATGGCAAAGCGAAAGAGTCACTGTCTTTCTTTGCAACTGCAATTTTGGCAAGAAAATATTGGCGCATTTAAATTTTCTTGACATGTTAACCTTGGCCTTGATCTCATAAACAACATTATTACCCTTATTCGGATATGGTCTGCATCTGACTTATGCCATTTATAAAAGCAAAATGACATTCTAAGGCCAAGTGAGCGTACAAGGAAATTTGGTGGCATTTTGAAAATCTTATGGATTTGCTGGTTTCGGTTGGACCGACTTCCACTGCATCATGTTATGCCAGCAACTTTCCTGCTGCTGTTTATCCACATTGGTGACAGAACTTTAATGGAGTTGCAGATCTTGGCAGAACAAGCTGAATAAGGAAGCAGCCTTCATTGTTAACTCTCAGTGCAGCAAGAGGTCACCCTATGATTTCTTTAACCCTTCCAGGCATTCGCAGGTACTTTCATGCAGTTGTTTTTGTTTTTAATATTTTAAAATAGCTTTAAAAAAGAAATCCCAGAGAATGCTTTATGTATTCTCTTAGCAGCACATTGATACTGGTTTTTAATTCTCACAAGCACACACACAAACCTGCAGTACTTTTTAGGTGCCTTCAGAGGCATTCTTGGGTACGAAAAGGATCTATACTTTTCATGTATAGCAATCTATCAACATTTTCTTCAAGGCTTTAGTGGATACTTTGTTACACCACACGTTTAGATAGCAGTAAGTACAATATGGGTAACTTAATTTCCCATGAAATCTTCCAAAGATAGCCAGTAAGGAATGCCTAGAAGGGTTAAAAATGCACACTTTCCGCATGATGATGTATAACTACTTATTCCACAAAAACAGGGCTAGAAGACATCTGGATTTTGAATACAATTTTGCTAGATGAAGGACAATAATTATCCCTAATTATTTTATTGACCAGAAGTTTTCAAGCTCCTATATAGATCTGATAATGTTGTCACAACTGACTTAAAATTGGTAATAAGTTTCTATCAGTAATTTATAAAGCATGGAGTACCAGACTACTTTATAATGTCAAAACATATGATTTAAATGTTTGTTTTGAATAACTCAGACATTGATTCTAAACATTGTTACAAGTAGGTGGGACTGTTTGGTGCATAAAGAGTTAACAAAATGCCAAGATGCTGTTGTCAAGCTGTAGACTCAAACAAGTGGGAGACTGAAGGTTGTGAAGGAGACTCTGAAGTGATATAGTGGACCTCAGATACAATGACCATCTGGGCAAAAATATTTCTACTGTCTTTGTTGCTTTCTCATAGAGAGCAAGATCCACTTTTATATATTAGCAGAAAAGGTGGGACAGTTATGCCTTCCCCTAGTGGGGGAGGGGGCAGGATGCCTTTGTATGCAAGGTTCCATCATTAGCAAGGCCAAGATCATTATAAATGATTTCTACTTAATAGATCTGTATGACTGAAAGCTTCATTTGTGGTAGCCATGGTTATGAATTAAGTGCCAGGTCACCAGCTCACATAAAGAGTTGTATGTGTCATTGACTGCACTATAGTAAATCCATACAAGTTTTGTCACCATGTGATGATGTAATGGAAGAAGAAAAGCATATAGGGAATTATCTACATCTACTACAGGGAATTAGATAATTCCATAAACTTTGACTTCATTCACCACTCACCACAAAATGTTTGTGAATTGGCTGCTTAAAAAAAGCAAATGTTCAGATCAGTCCTGCTATATTTCATGCATGCACACAGTTAACAATATCAGTAGAAATAATCATATTTATTAATGAGGTTCATGAAATATAGTAATACGCTTTGGAGAAATATCATCTTCATTGTTCACACAATATCAGCTTTTGGGAACAAATTAAATCACAGTTTGGCTATGAGTATGTTTGGGAGTACTTTGCGCAGCACAGTATTCACTAACCTGTTGTGTAATAACAAGGTCTCTAAAATTGACAGATGTCTATCCCATACAGAGATTGGATGTGCAGATTTTGTAGTTTCCAAAAGATGAACTATAGGCAGACACCTGAATATGGACAGTCCAATGCACACATTGCCTGCAGTCAGAAATTCGTAGAATGTTGCATCTGGAGAGAATAAACGAGAAAATCAAACAGCAGATGGTCATAATATACAGGGATGCACAGGTTTGACTTTGCGTCAAAGTTCATTGTATGTCAGTCAGAATTGTGGTAAGTTACAGACTTTAGCAGGTCAACACTGCTGTCTGTTGGGTTGGCACTCCTTTACTTAAGTGATGCAATGTTTTGTTAAGAGGCCACGATAAAACCAGCATCACTGAGATAGTGCAAGAACTTAACAGTACTTCCTGAATCTATGTCAGCTTGAAAAATCGCTATAGTGATTTGTGTTACCAAGACCAGGAATAGTTTTTTACTTAAGTAACTGTACCACTGAATACTGACACTTGTTTACACTCATCATTCTATCATTTTACCTCTTTGCCATTCTTTATGAATGTGTAATTCATTACATATTGTGTGAATTTCTTGATCTTTCCACTGTTTTAGGACATCGATGAGAAAAAGCATTGCAAAATTTGTAAGGTATCATTCTCTCAAGACAGTCAAGCTGAAATGCACTACAAAGGGAAGAATCATGCCAAGAAGTTGAAAAGTGTTGGAAATGCCAATGGGTATGTCATACTTTCGTGTACAGTAGAGATGTTCTTCAATTGTTTTGTGTGTTTGGCATAATATATGTTATGTTATCTGAAAATCTCACTTTAATGACTAGTATGTGTGTGCATGAGTGTATGGTTGGATGTATGGGCTGATCTATAATTGTTCTTTTTCTGTCTATGTAAAGGAGCTTGGAGCCTGTTTATTAGCACTCCTTGAATGCTATTTATTATAGCTACTGACATAATAAGTAATTAAATGCAAGGCTGGGAACTCTATAAAGCTGTATGCTTGCTTGTATAATGGGACTTTCAGACTCAGCTTTCAGAGGACCAGGCCATTATTTCAATTATATGTGTTCATGAGTAAATTCCGTGAATAAAATAATTGACATAAGTGTGGAGCTTTCCACTAAGTATGCAGATATTACCATGTGAAGTTTTGAAGTTATGAAGGCTCATGGAGATGCCTGTGAGTGCCATGCTGTCATCCATTTGCTGAGTGCCTGTGATAAAAAAACACAGAAAACACTGTGCATTCCTGTGCATTAAGTCTGGAAATGATGGTCCTGAGATCTGCCTGTACTAACAGCATTGGACAATACAATGTTTAATAGTTTTGGAGGGAATGGGGGAAATTTGGGAGAATTCGCATTAAAAATCTAAGATATGGATGTTTGTAACAAAGTTTACATGAGATAATGTTGTCTCTGTAAACATAATTTCAATTTTATTTGAAATTATGGTCAAAGTCACTTATTTCTATGGTAGACCTGAAGTGTTTGAGTGCAAGATTTGCTGTGTGACAGTAACAGCCCAGGAACACCTGACTGCTCATCTGAATGGTGCCCGTCACAAGCTGCAGATTCGCAAGATGGATAGCAATGAAAATTATAGAGGTAAGACCCAGTCTCACTGACCACAAACTAGTACACAGCTACTTTCCATATTACCAAACAGTAATATGCTATTCCTAAGAATTTTCAGAGGGTATTTCAGACTAGAAAATTTGGTAATCTTGGAGTGCATGGTTGATAGTTTGGAAAGTGCTACCCTTTAAGGTGTGTATGTATTCAGACATTGGCATTTCCACAGCTGATGGGGGCATCATCTTTTAACAATTTTAGCACTTTGTCAACATCAGCACAGTAAGCCTGTCACTAACAAAGAAAATTGATATAGGATTATTGCACTGAGCCTGTACTTTTTTCTCCAACCATTCACTTTCCACACACCTCCGCTGAGACTGAAATTTGTCATAAAATATCCAGACATCCTCTTTTCCTCCTTTAGACCTGCTTAGTGTTAAAATGAGTTTCCTGTTGTGAAAATCCAATGTTGCTCCGTATAAACAGAAGATGGGAAGCCAGTGGCATCATTATAAAAAATGTTATCTTCAGGCGATAGCAGGTGCTCTTGAAATGAATCGGTAAAGGGCAAAGGCAGCCGCTTTAACAGTGTACAGGTTAAGTTGGCACATTTGTTATCCAGTGATGTATAAAAAAGTATTCATTTAATCATGAAGCAGACCTGATGCAGGGTCATATCCTTCCTCATTAGTTCATAAACAGTATTTTTTTTTCATTCATATTTCATTGCATGCATGGCACTCATTCTTCTCAGGTGGTTTTCGTGGAAGAGGCAGGGGAGGACTGGGGTTCCGAGGACGTGGTGGAAGAGGCGGCAGAGGTGGAGGAGCAGGGGACACTGGTACTGGAGAATGGTTGCAGCCATCAGATGCTTCTACCCGTGGACGGGGCTTTAGAAGGTTGGTACCTTCACTGCTTTATAGGAGTTATCTGGCACATTTCTCACACACTTCAGTTACTCTTTATGTCGTGGTTATTTCCTTTGGTTAGTAACCTGTGTATTCTCAAATGAGTGTTCTCCTTCGTAGTATAAATTTAACAGGTAAGATATCTTTATAAGTGCATGGGGAGTTCTGGCTGCATCCAATCTCTGTAGACACAGGATATAATTTTTTTCAAAAGTGCTGATATAATAATAATTATAAAATACACTACTAGCAATATTACAAACTATTTTGTGAGTTCCAAGATTTTCATTTCTCTATTTTATCATGCTTATCATGAAGTGCAAGTAATGTTAATTTGAAAAACATGCTCTTTACTAAGCATTTCTAAAAGCTCTACCACTCCATTTTTTGTTCTTTTTTATGTTAAACCACTCTCTGTGCCTTGCAGTAAAGCAGTCCTCATACAAGCTATCTCTGTCCCTGATTTTCTCAAATCAGACCAAACAGAGGCTTTTTGTTCCCTATTTTCTGCCTGCATAATGATCCTTTCGTTGCTGTACTGTGAACTAGACCAAGGCAGGCAGTCTTTATTTTTCCCTGTCATGGGTAATCCAAAATATGCTGAATACAAATTATTTATCAGGTCCTATGAATTTCATACTGTAGTTAGCAAGTTTGAGTGTCATTGAGGGATGCTTCCTTATAATGCAAACACATAGGCAGTTATAGGACAGAATGATGTAGGGGTTTGCTGCAGTCTAGTGATCTGCATGTAATCACAAACACATTTCACGTAACCAGAGCTCCACATGGGCATGTGTAAAATTTCAAAGGCAGTGAGTAAGTGCAGCTTTCTTTGACTTGCTTTGAGGAATGTTTTTTTTTTACTTCAGCTTTTTTTTTTTTTGAGCATTCTTAAATCTGTGAAGGGGCTTCTGAGGATCATGAAAGGAGTTGCCATGCAAAAGGAGTTGTTGGTTAATTGGGTTGAGAATAGTTGAATAGTTGCACTCTAAGATTGATACATACACTTTATCCCTGAACTCGTCACAAATCACAGCATTTTTACCACTCCTGCCATTGGCCTGTGCCATGATCTTACCTGTCCTGTCAACAGTTTTGTTTAGCATGTCTGTAATTGATAATTCCATTTAAAAAACATTAAGAAGTTTTAGTTCCTTCTAGTGAAGTACTGTTACAGTTTTCAGATAAATTTTATTTTTAAAAGAAATACAGTGTTCTCTTTCCTGAAAATGTTCCATTCCATTGGAAACTGATTAAGTGGAATGGATTGTTATGCGATTGTCTTGAGAAGAGTTTTGGTTTGCATGGCAGATTCATCTTCAGCTTAATTTGTCTAGTACATTGGTCTGTCCTTCCCCTGGCATGAAGAGACTTTCATCGCTGTGTCATATATCAATAGATATACTGTATATATATATATATATAAATATATATATTTTTTTTTCCCATTTCAGAGGTCAGGGCTGGGTTGACAGAGGTCGTGGTCAAGGTAAGTTAACATTGACTTTGAACATGTGTTTCATCATATGATACATCTGTTGTAGTATGACTTTTTGAGGAATTCGAAATTTATTACTCTCTAAAGTGAAGACATACAAATCACTTGTAAATGCTGATAACTCATTTACAATTGTTGTGTAGGCATGAGAGGCAGACAGACATCAACTGAATTTTGGTATTGGATTATATTCCACCAGCTTAAAGCATCAGTGGTCATATGCGTAATCGATACATTAATTAACACAGTGCATTAAACACAGTGAACACTGCTAATGTTCTTGGAGTTTTCCATAGTAACTGCAGTGCTTTAATTAACCTAAGGATTATGCATATGGCCACAGAAGTCCATATACAGTATATGTATGAGTAGTTTCCTAAAATTTGTGTTGATCTACTACATATTATTTGTTACTCATGATAACTATCCAAACATGCATTTCTCCAAAGGTTTCAAGAGACCAAGTGGTCCCATGGATGGAGGTCCTTTTGGTGGTGACTTTGGTGGCGGCCCTCAGTTTAAGAGGCCAAGATTTTAAGCTGTGCTGTTCCTAGTGTTTGTTTTCAGTGTTATTACCATTTTGAGAAAGTCATAGCTAACATTTGGTTTTAACTCCGAGTGAGCCTTTTTATAAGAGTGAGATTTTTTTCATAAATCAGACTCAATGTTGCCCTGATTTTAAGTACATTGATTCTTAATGTCATTCGTTAGTTTTTTATGGAAATTTGGTCATACATAATTCTGAGATTGTTGATTCTCTCAGACATCACAACATGTGCTGTTGTCAGCGATATGTGGGTGACACTTTTAAACTTTTTAAATTTAATTTTCTTACAATTTTCATATCAAATGCTTCGGGTGAGAAGCAGAATGATTTTTAAGTTGTTTTATGGTGGGGTTGGTTTTTTTTTCTTTTTTAGGTTTCCGTGTTGTAATGATGGAGGAACAGAACAAATTGGGCCCATTTTAGGTTTTAGATGTCTGATCAGACAAAACAAGAATCTTATTTCATCCTAAAGAGAAGTGTGTGAAAAGTGCATCAGTATTCACTTTGTGTTTGTCCATCATCAGATATATTGGCTCTTGTTTTCTCTTTCAGCTTTCTCAACAGCAGTTATTTTTGTACATATATTACTGACTTTACCTTCTGTTACAGATTTTTCTCAGCTGAATGACACTTTGTACCAAGGTTGGAACTGTTGCATCTGAACCTAGGCTTTACCTGCTGTTTATTGGCTTGTCACATTGCAAAACTTACTGGTTGTATTAAGCATGTAAAGAGGCGATAGTTTTCTTTCAGTGTTTATTCTATTTCGCCAAATATGTACATGTTCTGGAGCGCCTAAGCCTTTGAGAGAATAAACTGTATTTTCTGTGTCAGATGGCATCGTTGGCAAGGGTTAGGAGCAGTTATGGGATGGTGATCTTGGCATACCAAAATAGTTGAAACACTGTCCACATTGTTGTAGGAAAAGCATACTTGAGCGCACTGTGTAGACAGTGGGATGGACAAGAAACAGCATAACAAGAATAGATCTGTACTTCTATACAGTCTGTGTTGGAAAATAGGGTTGCTACAACCAGTTATATATTAATTTTAGCACCATTATGTTTGCCATCTGAGGATGGTTTTGCTTACAGTATCAAAATGCAAGTCTGAGATAAAAAAAGTCAATCTTTTTTTTTTATTTTCAAATACTTTTTCTCCGTCAGAACTATTTGGCACCCACATAAGATAAGATAACAATGATGATGTCACTGAACAGCTCTGGAAACCTCTGTCAAACAGTGTGTCACATGTCTGTCACAACTCCTGTCTTTTGCCTGAGTTCATGGCCATGATAATTGCTGATTAGGTGTACTTATAATGATATGATGGGGATTCTTTGATGCATCATCAGTCATTCTTGCATTTGTGTGTACTGTGACTGTCAGCAGTACTATGTTAGTGTTGATTGCTTTCACTATTTTGAGGTTGGTTATGCGCACAAACTGCAGGGACCTAATCACATTGTTCTTCCTTTCCTTATCAGCATCTTGATGCAGGATAAATTCAGCTGTTATGGAAGGAAAAAACTGAAATCAGATGCTGATCCTTCTTGTGCTATGGGCTGGAATTCAGCAGTATTTGGACATGAAAACAGCCCATCCTTTTGACTGAAATTGGATTGCTTCCATTCTTTTGCCATTAATTAGAATGAAATATCCCTGCCATCCTCAGGCAAGAAGAGAGTATTTGCAGACTACAGTGATGAAGAGCTGATGACATTGTTTGCAATAGACCCAGCACAGAAGTACAAATTTGACCTAGCCAACTATCGGACCCCTAGTGGATGCTTGTACTGTTCATCATGTGATGTATCTATGGGGGATGAACCTCAGTTCTTACTGCATCTAGGAAGCAGGAAACACAGTGATATGGTTCTGGGGAAAAAGAAAAGTAGAAAGAGAGACAGTTTTGATAACGGTTTCCATGACTCATTTATATTGAGGAATATTTAAACTAAAAATGATATGCGTCCTCATCTCGTGAGTGGATATAATATTTATATAATTTAATGAAAATGGCATTTTTGTTATGTGACATAAATGGTCACAAGGGTGTTCTAACTGGTAGATCTTGTGGAGAGCTAATGCATGCAGATCTGAGACTTCAGCTTATCTGAGTTAGATATTAGTAATGTATGGTGTCCATGCTGCTTAGAAGTAAAGGGACACATTATGACACTTAGTCATCTACTGAAAACTGAGTCATTTTTATGGCAGAATAGATGTTGACATGAAAATTATTCACATAATATAAAGTCTATAGACCTACTGTTCATATTTATTTTCCTTTCCAGATCTAATCCTGTATTTACTGAAATTTGCCTCAGTATATTTCAAATAAATTACACTTATATGTATGGCATTTTCACTGCAATATTTTTTGGATGCTTTGTATAACTTAACCAGCATGACATACCATTGGTTAAAGTTCAGTATAACATCAATATTTCTGTCCTTTATCTTCTGTGGAGCACAAGCAATAGATAGTTTATCTGATTTGAGCTCAGTCTTGCTAGGCAAATTGTGGAAATCAATTACTGTTATAAACATTGTAGTAATACAGAACTTTTGCTGGAATGACGGCCTTTTGGAATGTTTATTCTTATACAGTGGCACAGATACTATGTACACATCAGAACTGACCAAAAGTGTACTCATTAACAGACATAGAATTAAACAGATATAGCTTAGCATACCTATCAAAGTGATAGTACTGTACTGTTTACTCAGATCACTGTAACCTTGGATGATTGTGCACACTACTGTACTCTGACACTATGGGCCTACATGTTGGCTGGTGTAGTATGGGTTGTTCATGTAAATTAACATTTTAAAAAGACTACAAAAAAACATACTTATTAAGCGTTGGTATGTATTGGCATGCATATATTAGCTGAGAATAAGGATTAGAAATAAACAGAAGAAAAACTGAGACGATAAATACTGTACTCAGTACTAAAGTTTACGGACAAATAAAGCTTCAAAGCTTCTGATTTTACAAGAATATGGTGGAATGATCCTCATTATATTTAGTTCACAACTGCATTATGATAACAATAGATTAGGTTCAGAGTGTCTTTCAGGACCCACTTCAGTGACTTTGGAATCATGAAGAGATAACATTATCTAAGAACGATACATTTTGTTGCTGCATATTTCAAGGTCTGATTCTTTCTAGTCTGCTTTGTTGCTTGTGCTCCTAGCACTTAATTCTAAATTTCTGCTAGATCTGCCAAGTTACCAAGTTATTAATAACAAATTTGTTTTTCTGTCACAGCTGTTCTTTGCCAACTAACATTTGTTTTTCTCTGCAGCTGCAGCTCCCAGTTTGTGTTGGACAGTAACATGTTCTGTTTTCATGGATCATCTCACTTTATATCCCATTTCACTTTCATTTGACTCTGTTATTTGAATACTCATGCACTTTTCACACTTTGATTAATCAGAATTCAAGTAGCATTTTATTCTTGTCTTTATTTATGAAGTTCATATCTTTTTTTAAAATATGCTGTCAATAGTCTTTCAGGAAAATCATTTCTATATTATATAGGTCATCCTTTCCTTTTTTATTATTTGTGGGGTCCTATCTGAAGTGAATTTGTAAATTATTAGAGATGTCCGGAGATTTCAGGGTGTCAAAAATGGCCAAAACCACTTTTGATACCGAACACACTTAGTGACGGTTTTATTTTATGTATTCTAAACATAATTGGGATTCATATGTCTCATTAAGTAGGTACCGCAAACTACCGCCTGCGCGCGGTTGAAAGTCGAGCTGGCTCCACAGACCCCACAAAATGATCTATGCTTATCGTTCATTTTCTTTCCCTGTCCTCCATCGTATACATTAAAAAATTATATCATTTTAAACTGTAATATTTTCTGTTTATGGATGTGTAAAAATGAAGATCAACGACAGGTTTATAAATATTTTATTTAAAATTAAACGAGTCAAGTTTTTCGCTTTTCCGCAACACACTGACAGTGCCCGACCCAACACATCCACACCCCCGGTTCATTCAATCTGAGATTGCCGCGCTGTCTCTCGTTGGATTTTCTCACGGTTTGGACCAATGAAAAGAGAGAATGTTGGCCGTTCTATCAGTGGGTCACAACACACAACGCATAGACGAGAAGATGTCGCCATCTCAAAGTGAAGAAGAAAATATGAAAAAAATGTCACTTCCAGACCGGTTATAATAGGTTGCAGGGTATGGCAATAAAGGGCATCCATTTATCCTTATAATATCAAAAGCTGAGACACCTGCATAAGCAGACGACCCGGCAATTTGAGTTTTAAAACAACCTACATCTACGTGACTGAGCCGACCTTCTGCAGGCAAGGCCCGGTGAAAGAAAATGGCCGATCCGTCGGCTGTTGAAGCAACTGACACACCCGCCGGCATCGAAGGGCCCGATGCGAATTTCTTCACGACTTCAATGCTTTCGGATTCTTTACAAGCCTGTTTGCTAAGTAGAACTAGCATAAATGTGATAAATTCATTATTTTTGGGTGGAACCACGATAAATTTATTATTATTTGCTGATAGTCGGTGGCCTACCGACACCGCTAGATCTAGTGTCGCGGTCACTTTAGAAAATGACAGACTTGCTCTCGATTCGAAACTTAATTGCTCTATAATGTAAAAAAGAGAGCGAAATACAACTAAAATCAATGCATTTAGTGTACATTATGCCTCTAAAAAGATTCAGAGATGCATTTTAAGGGGCCCACATTTCTCTAAAAGTAGCGGTGGGGGAATCAAGGGAACGAGGTCAGAGTACCGGTAGCGACATTCTCTCCCTCGGTCATCTCACCCCTTCCTCCCCCTCACCTATTCTCCTTTGCCGATCACGGTACCGGTACGATAAGGGATGAGCATTAGGGGAGGGGGGGGGGATAGAATAATTTTATCAGCTAAGATAATAGGAAATTTGTTTTGGGAGAAAGTGTGCTAACCAGTGGAAATCTGCAGACATTGCATGCAAGATTGTGTAAACATTTGGGCATTGAAAATTATCAACTACCCCGCTTCTTGAAAGGCAAACAAAAAGAATAAACTAAATAAACTCACTGTTTAAATGTCAGACTAAAGACTAATTATTGTGACTCACAGTGACACAAGATATACAGTATATAGATCTACAGACTCGAAGTCAAAATGATAGCTCAAGTTTCTATTTCAATGTAATTTTTTAAATGACAATTTCTGTATGATAATTCATTTTTGGTTGGTATCAATTATTTCAAATGCCATTTTTAGATAAAAGTATTGGTTTTATCATAAAATAGATGGCATATTCAGATTCAGCATATGAAAAAACATAAATTGTGCAAGTTTCATTACTGTACTAGCTAAAATAAATTTTTTATGATAAAAATACTTCTAATGTTTGATCAATACGGTGCATTTTCTTCCCGCGCGCAAATTTGGCTGATATACACTTTTTAAGAGGGCCATAGTATGCTTTGAACACTTTCTAAGTAACTGAAAAAAATTGGGTGTATTCTATGCATTATTCTAAGCATGTACAAAAAATATTAAACCATTTGTAACAATATTATTTATTTAATGCCTGTCCAAAACAGCCTCATTTGACCAATTTACTATCAAATTGGTCGATTCACATGTGTTTTTTGCCATTTTTGATAATCAATAAATAAACTGTTTGGTTTTGGATCACCTTGAAACTTTCTGACTGTAAAGTCAGTGCACAGGACTGTTTGAAAATGTCTTTTCCATGTTTTCTAGGATGTTATGAATTGATATTTTGAACCTTCGAAAATCGCCCGCTGGCTAATTTTCTAATGTATCGATTATTCAGAAATTTCAAAACGCTGTAAAAAATTTATTTATTATCCGATTTCAATAAAATTTGCTGCAAAATTCATGTTTCAATAAGATCTTTGTGACCAGTATGTTTTTATTTAATTTTGCCTTGTTTGAAAAATTAGTTTGTGGTACCTACATTAAGTGCATTAACTAAATTCAGTACATTGGGGTAACCATCAATTGACTTTAAAAATTGAAATTTAAATGTAATGTTGTGAAGCATTATTTGTATATGTTTGTTGAGGGAATGACCAAGTAAATGTGTACCATTGTCTTGGAATAGCATATGTATGAATAAAAGTATTATAATGCTTGAATTTTTTTTTTGTGTTCATTGTCTGGTTTATGAATGCATGAAAAAAAAAGAAAGGGAAAGAAATGAACTTGTTGATGAACGGATCATGGTGTGATGTGGACAGTGAATGTAAACATTTTTGTAATGTTAATAAAGGAATTGAGTGGCATTTCTTGAAATTGTATGAAAGCGTTAAAGTATATCTTTCTTCATTAGTTTATCCTAAATAAGATTGATTTGGAAAGAAATCATATCTCAGAGGATTGGAAAGGGCAAATACATGAATGTTCAAATGGATTCCAGTTAATTACACAATTCAGTGGATCCCATTTACAGTGGCCCGTGGGCATGGTTGTAACAGGATCTGTATTTGATATGTCTTGCTTTATGTTTTCCCTCCTCTTTTTAGGTCCTTTCATAATGGGACTAGTACTAGTAGAAGATTTGGCTGCATTGTTTTGTTTAGTTTTTTTTTTTTTCATTAAAATGCCACTGGTCTAGCCTAGAGGCCAGATTGGAAAGGGGGTATCAATAAAAAAATAAGTATCATTTGTGCAGAGTAGATTTAGATTTAATGGGGTGATAGGACACTCATATAAGATTTATAATGAATGGGTCTGTTTTTCAGATTTATGCCCATGTCCTGCAGTCTTTTACAACAGCAGTAGTTTACTATAGTGGGTTTTCATTCAAAAGGTGTTTTATAAATATCATTTCTTTGTTAGACTAGGCCCATCCATCCTATCAAGTCTCAGGCAACCACAAATGGGTCATGCTCCTTGACCGAGGAAATAAAAGAGCAGGCACTTCTGTATCTCTTTGGAGGAAGACCACATATACCATTTTTACATGTATGGGTCATGCTTCGGATTTCCTGGATAATAATACTGTATTGTATCTGGAATTAGTAAAATGGCTGGCTCTGATGAAAAAAAGAATTGAGTCATCAGTCATAATTTTGTTTGAAATCCATTCTCCCATGCATTGACAAGAGTGAAAAGTGGAAACTTCATCAATCAAATTTCTATCAAATGTTCTTATAGTTTAACCAAAAACAAAACTCAAATCATCGGAAATATCATATAGACTAAGTCTTGGGGTTTTTCAACATTCTGTGCCAATCCTGGACTTGGTTTTGGTCCAAGCTCTGAAAATTAACAAGGCATCATAATCATCATCATCACCTGGTATGGTCCTTGGAGTGTGCCTCCACTGTAATACAAATAGGAGGATGGGGTTTGCTTGCAATCGTTACTTTCAGATCTTAATGCAGCTGTAAGAATAACATGCACAAATTTTCAGTGCCAAGAAGAGTAGATTCACTTTTGTTACACACCAGACTAAGTCTTCCCACCAACTTCCATTTTGACTGGTCTGTTAATCTGAATATCTTGTTGCCGCACCAACAATCAAAAACGTTTATACAGTTAACTTGTTCATACTATAGACCTTGTCTTTGTATGTGTAAGTGGGTGGAAATGTATATTGTATTCTTCTCTATATTAAGAGGGAGGAATGTGAGTCTAGTCTGATAATTTTTCATAGATTTAAGGAAATGTGTCACTGTCACCAGGGATTGTATCAAATTACTGTGAAGGATCAATTTTGAGAAGAAGGGCCGAAAAAACCTACACCAGAGAATTTCCTGTCTCTAACGGGAATCGAACTCGGGGTCTCTCAGCTTGCACGTTTGAACATGCCACCACTACACCACAGGGACACTAACTTCACAGCAATTTAATTCTTAATAAATACCTATTGCCTTAATCGCGCGAGCCTAGTGTTCATCTGTGACCCTAACACACTTCCTGACTGCTCACATAATATGTCCCAAATCTGCATTAAATAGTCTTTTAAAAAAAAAAAAAAAGAAATGTCATTTTGAACTAATATCCACCAAGTACCATACATAGGGTTATCCGACTGATAAAGCAACAAACTTTATCGGAAAGATATGTATCGCCTCCAGAGCAGAAGTAAGTATAACAACATCAAAGAACTAGACCATGAGCTTCAGTTAGGTGTTTAATTTTTTTGAATTGTGAGTCACTACAACTGGACACTTTCCTTTTTCTTCAACTGAAACGCCTTCTAATCCATTTAATAATCCATTTATTTCTTTTTGAATATGGAAACTAGTTTAGGGTCTTCATTCATATAATCACTGACTGCGAAGCATTACGCATGATTTATGAAGAAAATATTTATTTACAGTAGGCCTGTGTATGTGTTCATCAATTTTAAGAAATTAAAGTTGGTTAATAAGGCCAAAAAGCAGAGTAAGGAATCTAAGCTCGATGAAGCACAACGTGCAACACAGTAGAACAGCATGTGGCTTAGAATACAGACACTGGACTTCTAGTTCTGTTATCTACTTTAGTGTGTTGAAAACAAGATAACTCGCTGGTCTACAACCTTTAGTTATACATGTACATGTATGTTCTTTTCGCGAGAAGGATGTGTCGTGTAAGGATAGAAAAGGAAGGAAGCTCCTTAACTGTAGATTTAGGGGCTTGGATATAAGGTTTTAAATTAAGGACAATGCTGAAACAAGGACAAACGGCGAATTCGTTATCTAATCTCTTTACTTTTTTTTCTTGGGTGTCACTGAGAAACGCGATACCGGATCTTCTGCACAAAAAGTAACGAAAGGTATAACGGAGGTGAATTTAAAACTATGCCAACCTTTTGCTACGAAAACTGGGCTTCTTATCAGTCCTCGTCCTCGATCCTCCTCACTACTTACCATTTTCTGAAAGGCTGAGGTTGACAGTGTATTGTATCAGCTGCCTCATGGAACTGGACAATGAAGCTAGTAGCTTTCTTACACTCCACCAGCGGCTTGAATTTTCATGTTCGAATCATCAAAAGTCTGATCCATCCAAGTTGTCCGACACCTATCGAAACACGTACCTTCATCTCATGCAGACAACGTTGGCGCCATCAGAAATTGATGGCACTCACGACACTCACAGGTATAATTTAATCTGTGTGCACATTAATGTCCAAGTACAGATATATTAGGATACATCCTTTACACATTGATGTGTAAACCTAATGATATTGCTAACCCTCGTGATGCGGTGAGAGTGCACTTGCTACCGTTCAGTGCGGCAATAGTCTAGTTACGCATCGCTCAGCCAATCTCTACCTACAGCGATCGTATTTATGCAGCCTGTATCTTGGCAACGGGTCCTAACTGTCAGGCAATAGGCGCTGATCCGCTATAACATTGGTAAAACTAGGTCACACAGCCAGCGAGCTGCATAGTGCTTGGTCAGCTAGCGCCACTACTACTAGTGTTAATGTTTGGACAAAGGAGAATTATGGTTGAACAGCCAGACTACCCCATGGAGAGTACTTTGGCAGGACAGTCAGATGGTAAGATTTTTGTATTGCGACAACCCCAGCAACAGCCTTTTCACCCATCATCATAATTTTTAAAAGAACAAGGAAATTGTTTATCTAGTTTATGTGAAGGTGGAGTCATTCTTAAGATTTTGAGGTCATGAGATAATTCACTCAGAGCAAGTAAATTTAAGATAAACTTAGGATGAAAAACCTTGGCAGCTGCATAATTCAGAAAATGTCAAAAATTCAGTCCAGCCCAAAGCCAAACTACAAAGTCCTGGAGTACTCACTTCATTAAATAAAAGAAGATTCATTCAGATTTATTTTCATTTTAGTCAGGTATGGTTACTTTTATTTAATACTGTATTACTGACGAAGTTATTGTATAGCAACCGTAGGCCAAACTCCATACTAACAGCTAAATACTGTTCTCTTTCTGCCACAGGAATCTTTTAAGGTAGACAGCTATCGACAGTACAGATATTTTTTTTTTTTGTTATTTGCAACCTATAAATGTATTTGTTGGCTTGTTTTATTGGTACTATTTAAAATATCAGTAATTTGATTATATTTTTCTCATGTTAATTTTTTACCAGATATCATCCTGCTAGTATTTGATATTATTTTGAGAGGAATTTTAATACCATTCTTGTATTTTGAGGTACTTCTTTCTGATTCTTGTCACTTTGTAGTAGTCAAAGCTTTGAAACAAATTCAAATTCAAATCTATTCACAGGTTGAAGAGAGTTTTATCACCACTTATGTCTGAAGCTAACAAATATCTAGACAAGTATACCCAAATTGTGGATAAGATAGATGGCACAGGTGAGGTCTATATACTTCTTTGTTGATTATTAAAATCATTCACGTTACTAAGTGGCTGTTACAACTACGAGCATGGCCTATTACTAGGGCTGGGCAGAGAACCGCTTTGCGGTTAACTAGTTATCTGAGTGATCCGTTTTTGAAAAACTGGATAACCGGTTTGGGAAGCAAATTTTAAACAACTGACGAAAGTAAATCCAGGTTGGTTGATTCATCCTCGCGACTGACCCGCTCTCTCTCGCTCGCGAGCCAGCGCGTCATACTACTGTTAACTACTGTAGCGTTAAATGGGGGGAAATACTAGATCTACACCCATCCCTCCTCCTTCCTCCTTCCCCCCCCCCCTTTTCCTTTCTTGTGCGTCTGCAATGGCTCAAGCTTATAATTTAAAACGGTCAAAACTTTTCGCTTTTTTTTTTTTTTTTGGGNTTTTTTTTTTTGGGTAGGGTGTTTTTTTTTTTCGTGTGTGTGTGCTTTTTGCTTACTCTATTATTTATTTATTTATCAGGCCATGGGCCAAACAAAACTTGGATATACGTCTATGAAACAAAGAAATAGTAATCAAACCTATTGCCACCCACCACCCCCCCCTCTCTCTGTCTCTCTCTCTCTCTCTCTCTCTCTCTCTCGTTTTGTTTTGTACATGATATGATGTATTTAAACCAAAATGACGGACATGTCAAAATGTTTACAGTTAAAATTATACACAGAGTGTTATGCAAAAGAATAGGATCAAGTTAGAGAGTGACAGAGCAAAGCAACAACCTGAGGCATAAGGGAAAAGAGAGGAACTATTTTTATGCATATGGCTTAAAAAACGATGGTGCCCCTTCCTTCCCCCAAAAGGATGGTGCCCCTCCCTTTCCCTGTTCCTTGCTAACCGGCCCTTTCCCGCCCACTGAGGCTTGACCCACTTGTGTGCAAGACACGAAAAGTGACATGCTAGGCTAGGCTGCCCGACCTTGTGTCCTAGGCTAGGCCACACATTCCGCTGGCACTGTTCCAAGCGGCACGCGCAGCCCTCACCTCTCTCTCTCGTGTTTTCAAAACGAATTTGGATAACGAGATCCGATTGGCCGCTGCGAAACGAACCAAATGTAAATACGGTTCGAAATCCAAGTTGAAAAGCAAGTTCAGTCTAAAATTTGGTTAATCGGTTTCGTCCCAATATCTGGTTAACCAGTTTTCAAACCGGATCTTTGCCCAGTCCTACCTATTACCTGTATGAGCCCAGCTGACCCATCGGCTTTCCTACTGCTGTTAATCTAGGTATCCTGCAACTGCAACTTGTAACTTCTTATTCTCTGACTTCTACCTTGAAAACTGGATAAGAATCTGTTCTCTTTGTCAGATATCTTGGAGCATCAGATCAGCAGAAGTTTTACTAGCTGAGAGTTATTGACTTTTAACTTCCGTGTATGAATCAAAGCCATATAATCCGTTTACTCATTCAAGTTTTGTGATACCCCAGCCTATCCTTAGGTTTGAATTGGTCCCAGATGCTTCTTAATATGAAATATGCAAGCTTTGAAGAACTGTGGTAATTTAACTGACACCCTTTCTTGATTACAGGCTTGAACAACTTTGCGGAGGGAGCCCTGGCACTTTGCAGTTATCATAAGAATGGTAAGTAGTTGGAAAGGGAAAAGGGTAGAAGAGAAGAGTGATTAGAAGCTTGAAAAAAGACAAGAGGGTTGTAAGGACTTTGGAAGGGGATCTGAGAACAATCTTGGGATGCGTAAATGGTAAAGAGTTGGGAAAGGGATTGGAAAGATTATAAAGGGGAAAAGAAATGGAGACTGATGATAAATTAAGAAAGGGGCCAGAGATTGAGAAGGATTTGGAACAGTGATAGAAAGTAGTGAAGATTTACTAACTCATAGGATGTTACTTACAGCATTTAAATATTGCTTCAGTTAGATTACAATTCATGATTCTGACAGCAGATTTTAAAGAAGATCAAAATGTGATGCCATACATGAATCTGAGAATAAAGAGCACCTTTATAGTAGAAAATGTTGTAAGATAGTGTACATCTAGTATACTTTCTGCTCTCCCCTTCTGTTTCAGAGAGCATGAAGTGGAAGACGTCATTATCTGTTGAAAAGATCTTTGAAATGCCGTGCATGCAAACTGTCAAGACAAAGGTAAATATTGAAGCTATGTACTGTAGAAGTGTTTATTTCATGAGACAGTAGGTAAACATTGCTGACAGTACAATAACAATTATTGATCAATAGCAATGTCTTAGGCTACCCAGCTGAAATATTGCTTGTTGTCGCTTATTGTTAGATAAAGCTCTAGGGTATACTTCGAGACGGGCCACCCAGATCAAAGACTGTTACCACATTTTACAGTGTCACATGAATCACACTCATAATATGGTGATATTAAAGCAGTCCTTAGTTACCGATTGAATACATTTAAAGCTTTATGATAGGTGTGTCATATGCTAGTGGATAGGCTATCTCATTTCGGGAACAAACAGTTCTAAAAGGCAATGCAGATATTGTATGTTTCTGTGAAGTTATGGCCCTGAGCCATTTGTGACCTCTTAACAGAAATGAGTGAACAAAATAGTGTTGCCTCAACGCATTTACACTTAATCACAGCTTTTTTCATGCTCCAAAGGAGTGAAGTAAAAGTGGAAATGATTGCACTGTATTTTGATTATAAAGTTATATGTGGGATTGTATTGTCTTAATATTCCAGGAAAGCTCAGTGGCTGCAGAGGAAGATTGTATGATCACAATCCAGAGTAGCAGTTCTTCTGATCCTGAATCAGGTACGTAGCTGTTACAGTGTTAGTCTTTCCTTTCATCAGCTTTTTTGACCTAAAATTCTGTTATGTCAAAATCCTCTCATAATAGCAAACAACTGTGGAGCAGTATGACTGAATGGTTATGATTTGAATTCAGGATCAGGTAAGATATTTATCCATACAAACATATTGTTTTGTATGCCAGGACTTAAATACTCACCCATTCTCACAAGAGACAGGCATATAGCAGCGCTTATTCAGCTGGAGCAATTATAGAATGAAAATTTATGACTATTTATTAATTTACAGCAACAAAGAGCCATGAGCCAGATGCAGTGCAACAGAACCAGGTGCTTATGAAGCAGTCATCAAATCCACCTACCTGCTCACTTGTGGGACAAACAGTTGGAAGCATGGAGCCTGCTTCAGGAACTGGGATGATGGCTTCAGCCAGTATGTTTCCCTCTGGTTTGTCAGCATTTAAGAATGCAGATACTCACGCTAGGTGTGGATGGCAACAGTCAGTCGTCTCAAATGCAAGAAATGGTTCTTTCCAGAATCAGTCAGGTCCTGGAGGTGGTGCAAATGGTTGGAATGGGTACCAGCCACCACAAGGAACTTCCATGGAATATGGAGACAGCAGGCGAAGTCGTAATGGAGTATTTCAAAATCTGATTCCAAGCCGCACTGGTGATGAGGAACAAATGGGTCCTGCCGGTTACTCATTCAGCTCTACAGTAAGTTCTGCCTTTTCATTGTTATTATAGGGATGGTAGAATGCCAAAAACGTTCAGTAAACCAAAAAATTAAAGAAATACTGGACATAGCACATTTTAATAAAGGAGCAAACAGAAATGACATCAGTTTTAGACAGACTTGGAAGTGAAACTTCAAGTCTGAAAATCAGACTGATTGAATGCAGTCATCCCTGTGAGCTATCAATGCTCCCTGCATAACTAATTATGCCTTTGAAATGTTGGCATAATTATTAAGGAAGGCACCTAATAGTGGTAATTTCTTCATGGCTATTTAGACCTATGAAGCGAACTATCAAGCTCAGAAAGTGACCATAGTAAGGAATTTTTGTTTGTCATGAAAATTTGAATGTCCTTGTAGGGTGTTCCACAGATATCCTAAATATATAGTCATAACTTTTTAAATATTAAGGAAACCTTGAGAAAATTGCAGCTGCAAATTACACACCACAAAACCTAACTGCTACTTTGTGATGCACTTCTTTTTAGAGAGGAAAGAGGAGTGGCAAACCGTGGATGAAGAAGGATGAAGAGGATGATGAAGACATTGATGAAAATGATGATGGCTCCAACAAACAAGGACCCTTCAGAACAGCAAAGCAACAACTGGTGTGCTCTTTAGTAATTTTCACTAACATAAGAATTAAGACAGATTTTTTCATATGAAGTATCTCTACATAAAGGAAATCTTTTTAAGTTTGTGATTAGAAAACTAAAAGTTAATATTATTACTTTTATATCTTGAAATAATAATGTATTGTAAGTTTATTATGGGTCATGGCTGCCTGAAAGCAGATGTGAATGCTTAATTCATCAGGACCTGATTTTGTTTGGCTCCAAAGTAAGATATTCAGACCAATTGTATGACTTTAGAGAAATTTCTTCAATGGAATAATTTCATTATGGAAGCTTGTTGCTTTCATTTCTGGCTTTCCTTGAGCTATGGATGTCTTGTAAACATATTATATTGGTAGTAAACTAGGATTGGTTAATTCGTCTGAAGTCCAAAATTTCTGTGTTGGCAGCTCTTTTTTTCTCATCTTTATCATTTTTCGTTCTTCAGGTGATAAACCAACAAAAGAAATATGGTGGTAGGGGTGGTTATGGTGGATATGACAGGTCTCAGCTGACAGGTGCAAGTTATGGAGGAACTAAAAAGTCACTGGGGACAAGGTGAGCTTCATCAAAGACATCTCAATTGTAATACTGTAGTTTTTCTGGCCTGAAAGTTTAACACATGCATTTTCATAATCCAATTTTCTTCCTGTCAGGTACTGTAATTAAGCTGTGTGACATTTTATTGACTAAGGATCTGTCAAAGTATTAAATTGCTGACGTTGGTGTAAGATGCAGTGACTTATTTAAGATGACTGTATTTGATGTAAAACAGTTATTTTAAAGAATATCTGACCTGGTTACACCAGTTTAGGCTTTGACCCTTTCCCTTATATTATGAAAATCAGCTCCAGAGAGTGGGGTAGTCAGCGCCAAAGTCCATTAGGGATACCTGATGGAATAAACCATGCTTGTTTCTTGATCCACAGGAGGGGACCTGCAAGTAAATTTGTCCCACCAGTTTTGAGCAGGGATTCAGATGAGTAAGTGTAATAATTAGTTAATTTATTTTCTTTGTTCTCTGAGCTCTTTACAATATAACAATACAAAATACAGTTCTGTTATGTAACCAAGGAATTTCCTCTTAGATGTTGGTTTGTTTACACGCTCTGACAATGTATGAGCAAAAAATCTCTTAATCACGTGACAGAACTGGAGTGGAAGTACCCAGTTTTAGTACTGAACTTTGACATGTGTGACATTTTGAGTTTATTATCCTCCCGGTAATATCATTGTTTCTTCTGAACCATCTTAAGGGAATTGCAACAGTTTTTAACTGCAATGTTTCCAGTGATATTTACTGAGTTGCTGGATACTGAAAGTGTTAGTTCACAAGTTGCTTCAGTCATATTCTTTGCCTCATGAAATTACAGAAACAGTTTTGGAAACAGGTCAGCAGCCAGTTCAAGGCAGCAGAGACAAGACAGTGATACTGTTGATCCAGACAACCCTGTTGATGAGAGATTGAAGGGGATTGAGCCAAAGATGATTGAATTAATTAATAATGAGGTGACAACCTTTTCCAATGTCATTGATAAACCTTAGTATTGTGGTGTCGTAAATACATCATCATCATAATAAAGATAAGTACCACTGTTGCCTGAAGTTGGATTTTATAATCTGCAAGACCTTCTGCAGGCATTTCCATTGATAAAATAAGTCTCTGGCAGTGAAAGTGACACAGATGAATCATTATGTTTGATACTCTTGCTTTTGACATGTTTTTTCACCACACAAATCATGATGGTTTAGGTCTGTCTTAGGGAAAGCGGTTTATGATATTACTGAGAAAAAGTTGGACAAAGTCACTTCAGTAGAGTGCATGGTTACCTCTCTCACATAATTAAAAGCCAGATGTGACAGAAAATAAATTAAAAGAATAGTCTATAGTTCATGGTTGGAGAAGTCTGATCTGGTTTGCCTAATGGTTGGAAACGTCTGGTGTGATTTGCTTCAGTGTACCATGGTGTATGGTTGGAGAATTCTGATATAGTTGAGACAATGGACTGGATAATTCATGAATCCCTCATACCATCTTTCTCGTTAATTACTGATAATACCAACCACATGTGAATACCTTGCAGTCCCTATGTAGAATGGTAATTTATATCTCAGTACCTCTATGATCCTGTATCACCAGATAATGGACAATGGAGCTCGCATCACATGGTCAGACATTGCGGGTCTGGAATTTGCCAAGAAAACTATTCAGGAGATTGTTGTGTGGCCCATGTTGCGACCGTGAGTCATTACCTAATTTTAGAAAGCATTGTTAAGGCTCTCTATTAACTTGGAATAAAGTCTGCTCATAACCTATGATGGAAAGTATGTAAATATGGGCCTAGAAAGTTCATTTACCATCAGATTTTTTCATTTTATATAGGTGCTTTTTCACATAAATTTGTTCATAAATGTACATGTGTTGAACGAATTCTAGCTGCACACATATTGTGTGCATATTTGTTTATGGGATTGTCTTTAGTGTCACTGATGTGCCATTTTTTAAATATTGACAGTTTTGATAGTAGGAGCACTTGGAATAGCAGGTCGAGATGAATGGATAATTAGGAGAAATAAGGAGAAATGACAAAATATCTCAGCAAACTGACATTGAAAACCTTCATTTTTGACGACACAGGGACATTTTCACGGGGCTGAGAGGACCACCCAAAGGTCTCTTATTGTTTGGACCGCCTGGAACTGGCAAAACGCTAATAGGTAAAATCTGACACTGATTTATGATAAAGCTAGGAATAAATCTCTTTTATGGAAGCCAAATAACCTGTTGTTATAAAATTATCACATTTATAACTGTTTTTGTTTTTTTTTTTTTAAATTGCTGTAGGTCATAAAACAACAAATAATTTTGCGGGCAAATACTAACTGTCTGAGTTGAAGTCACATGAAGCAGCGAAAATATGTCCTCTAGGATTTCTTTTTCTGTGAAAATTATTTAAGATTATTCTGGAAGTTATGAACTTTAAAGTGGCTATCATAAGGTCATTTAGATATTTTTTTTTTTTTAGCTCAGCCTCTCATTACTGCTCAGGAGCTTAGTTGCCATAATGTCAGTTGCAAGGTTTAACTTGTTCAGCATGTTTTTTTTTCTGAGGTTAGGATGAGGAGTGTGAAATTGTGAAAT
>JAWQUT010000041.1:830389-854774 GCA_033807755.1 Ellobium chinense
TGCCCCCTGTGCCCATACCACCATGAGACAGTGAACCACCACCTTTTTCACTGTCCTGGACTGGCTGACCTGAGAAACCTTCTCCTTCCTCCCAACCCCGATGTGCACAACACACTCTACAGCACCCCGCAACAACTGAAACAAACCGCTAGATACCACTACATGGCACTGAGCAGAAGGGCGAAGGCCCAGATGCAGCTGGATCAATAACAACAACAACAACAACAACAACAATTTCTTTTTCTGTGAAAATTATTTAAGATTATTCTGGAAGTTATGAACTTTAAAGTGGCTATCATAAGGTCATTTAGATATTTTTTTTTTTTTAGCTCAGCCTCTCATTACTGCTCAGGAGCTTAGTTGCCATAATGTCAGTTGCAAGGTTTAACTTGTTCAGCATGTTTTTTTTTCTGAGGTTAGGATGAGGAGTGTGAAATTGTGAAATGATGATGTCTTTACTGATGCAAGAAATGTAAAACTGTAGTGGCGAGTTCATTCCAATATTTACCTTTTATTCGATGAGCACAAACAAATGCTAATTTGGGGACATTTTCGAGATGGAGGGTAAGTTAGCCACAACTGATACTATTTTTAAGGGCCAATTTGGCATTAATACATGTGCATTGTAGATCTGCTGGTTGTCGCCTGCTGCTTAGTGCTTATCCTCATGAAGTCATTTTCTACTCAGATGAACTGATCTGATCTTGATCTGATCTGAGCAAAAATCAAGGTGAACTGAGCTGATCTGAAAAATACACAATTTTCCTAGAACTGAGCTAAACTTGACCTAAGGGCATTTTTCCCTTAGTGATCTGATCTTGATCTGATCTGGCTTTTTTAGTGAACTTGCCCAACCCCACCATAATCAATGAATTTTTAACATAAGAAATCAAGTGACAATTTTGGGCAATTCTTTAGCACTTTTGTATAACAAATGCAACCTTTTTTTTGTCCTGGTTTGGTGTGCCGAATCACTGTTGCCTATCACTATTCAGTAATATTTTTTTCATCAAGTATCCTGTACTGTCTTTTTCAGGTAAATGCGTCGCCAGTCAGTCAAAGTCAACTTTTTTCTGCATCTCTGCATCCACTCTAACTTCCAAATGGGTTTGTATTTTATTTCTGTGTGTTTCTGTATCCTGCACTCAGAATGTTGGGTAGGTTGTGTCATCAACTTATTTGAATGCAGTGATGTGTTTGATGCAGAAATTTCGTGCACCGTATTTGCAGCCCTCAAAATGGGTAGAGAGGAGGGGGGAAGCCTTTCCAAGAATCATAACACTGTAACATTTGATGCAGATGAAAAATAATGTTACACTTATACATTTAACAAGCTTATTTACAAAAGCCTTTATATAAAACTATCACTATTCTGAAAGACTTGTTAAATCCGAAAGTGTTAATCAGGTTTGATCATTCCTATGGATACTGCAAAATATGCATAATATGAAGCAGGCTCCCTGTGAATTTTGTGTTAGCATATTCCATTATGTTCTCACCAAGGAGATTGGTGAGTATGATTCTGATTTCTCATAGCCGAATCAGTAACTGTCAAACCATTACCACAAGAAACAGGACTTCATTATCTGCTGTATTTGTGATAGCAGAATACAGATTAAAATAATAAGACTTTTGTGCAATAATATGGCTCTCATGGACTCTGGCTGAGTGGCACAAAGAACAGTTTGACTGGATTAAGGTGCAAGATAGGGTGCATTGTTCAAGAATCATATTTGGGTAACAGGCATGTGGATGGTCAGTTTGTATGAGCCAGAGAGGTTGCTAAAGGGAAGAACAGCATGTGCAGGGAGTGTTTATAGCGCAGCGATATTATTTCTGACCACAAATCACCCAAACCTGTGTTTTGTTGTCTTTTTGTGTTTTTTGTAGGTGCTTTGTAATCATTGCTGAGTTTTTCATGAGGATGTTTCACAATGTGAATACTGAAGACAAGTATGCAGCTAATGGTTTCATTTAGAGGTATGGTATACAGTGTCTTTGGACATCATGATAGAAGGGCTGAGAACTAAACATAATTGATAGAGCTGTAAAGGTGTCCGCTAACAAAGGTAACAGGAAAAGAAGTCATGAAATCAGGCTTAACAAATATGGGATCATATGAATGAATGATGGAGTTGAATATAGAGCTTTGTATTATTGTCTTTTTTTTTTCAGGTGGGAGAGGGAGAGAAGATGGTTCGTGCACTGTTTGCTGTAGCCCGCTGTCACCAGCCAGCTGTTGTATTCATTGATGAAATAGACTCCCTGCTCTCACAAAGATCTGATGCAGAGCATGAGTCTTCACGCAGGATAAAAACAGAGTTCCTGGTGCAGCTGGTAAATACATGGGTTGCACATAACACAGTGCATTAAACAAGGTTGCCTTAGATCTGGAAAATAATTTGAAATTGCCTTTGATGATGTCAGATTATGAAAATACCTGGGATCTGCACAAATAGCCAACTTTCACAGAAAAGTCAAGGATAAATCAAAATACAGGGTTGGTGGTTTATAAGACACAAGAGTGAAAACATATAAAACAGAGGTATATATTGATGCAGTAGAAAGAGGAACTAACACGACATTTAGATGTAAAATAAGTTCAACTTTGTGTCTAGACAGAAAATTAAAATCCCCAACAGGCTCAAGCATAAAGGTATCCAAGGGGTGGATGAAATCTGGTATCTGCAACTGGTGCTATCGCAAATGACCGTCATAAGATTATCACCCTTAGGGGAGAAAAATACACCATTCAGCAATTTGGTGTGCATTTTCTCATCGAAACTCCAAAGCACTTATAGTGATATGTCGTGCACAGTGTGGTCTAATTACAACCTCTGAGAAAGGTTAGTCCTTTCCCTTAACACATTCCCACAGTCAGACAGCCTTTTTCACTTATCCATGAGATAAATGCCTATCTTTCGAAACATATAGAAAAACAAACTGGAGCTAGTAAAATGAAACTTGCACTGGGTGATGCCATCATTTCTCCTTTAAGCCAGTAATTCAATAAGATCATGTGTGGAAATGTGACTTACATTTTTTACACTTCCCAACGATGCCGCCTTGGTGTGACAAATCTTGACATTTTTCCGCTGCGATGGAAAATGAAGTGGCACACATCATTGGTCTAATTTGGCTGCTGTATGAGGAAATGGGTTAAGCAGTGACGGCTGTTCTTGGTGACATGGTTTTGTCGCTGCATCAGATTCATTTTATCGTTTGTAGGATGGAGCTGCAACAGAATCAGAGGACCGCATTCTTGTCATAGGAGCCACAAATAGACCCCAAGAAATTGATGAGGCAGCTAGGCGGAGATTTGTCAAAAGACTTCTTATCCCCCTTCCTGAGGCAGTAGCCCGACGACAGATTGTCATGAACCTTATGTCTCAGCAGAGATCAAACCTAAATGATGCTGACATACAGGCCATATGTGATAAAACTGATGGTAAGTACTCAATCAATCAAAGAGCATTTTGCCAAAATGCAGTTAGTGCACTTCTGTTGAAAAATGAATTAGGAGAGTATGCAGCAATCTTTGTACCAGTCCAACTCAATCCGGTCTGAGGTTCATAGCTGGATTCCCTCAATAGTTATGACATAACAAAACAAAACAAAATGCTTGGGTGGAAAGCACTTATCCTTACATGTTTCCCTTTATTTCCATACCACTCATAGAGATCTTATGGAAAGTTGAAAAACTGCTCTTCAGTTTCTCAAACATTGTGGAGACTTGCCAAATAAAAGCTATAGTTTCTTCTGTGCAGTTTAACCCTCACATGCTTTATTTGCAAAACAGTGTTTCTTTGTTTGCCACAAATGTTTGAATCAGGTAATGTGATAATGTGACCATTACAGACTGTAACGTGAGAGGAATTCACACTGCGGTAACACAAACAATATTCAGGAATGTGAAACTTTATCAGTAGTCATTTTTTTTTTCTTTGCTATTCACAGATATTGTAGGGATTGTTCCTTGTTAAAGAGTAATGGCCTAATCTGTGTTTGTGTCTTACTTTCCAGTGTTACAGATTGAAAGATTGTTATCTAACTATAACATTGGTAGCCAAATGGTTATGGCTTTGGATTTAGAATCAAAAGGTTGTTGGTTTGAATCCTCCCATTACCATGTTACAGATGTTGGTGCCTGGCTATGGGCAGTAAAAGAGCATAGTGCTAGTGATCAGTACTTGGAAATTGGCAGAGGCACTGTGTACTTCCTTAAGAGTTGAACAAAAACTAGATGAACAGTACAACTTGTAGGTGCAGTGATGTGAAGTTGTATGAGTGGGGAATGAATTGATGCGAGTCTTATGACCAGTTTATGACTGATGTGATTGTGAAGTCACTTCTTGAATTTATTTCTCACCTTTGCTTTAGGTTACTCAGGGGCAGATATGACCAATCTATGCAGAGAAGCAGCTTTAGGGCCTATCAGAAGTATTCCCTTTGAGCTGATGGAAACAATTACCCCTGATCAGGTTAGTACCACAAATATGCTTAGATTCAAACACTGGAGCACAAGTCAGTTGGAACAACAACAGAGTCCTTCTAATATGAATTTGCTAAAATTGAAAACTCAACTGAAATGAAGACATTTTTTTGTCCAGACTTGTTCTTTCTTTGCCATCAATAATTATTGAAGAGAGCCAGTAACAAAAAAAAGATGTCATTGTTGCTGTAAACTTCAAACTAAGAAGGCTGCTCGGTTTCTGCAAGTGTATTTTAGGTGTTTGCGTAAGCCAATATCTATAGATTGTAGTATTTGGCTAGACGATGCTTCTCAGTTTTGCCTTCATTTTTTTCTGTATTTTACTATGAGAGCTTATGTCTTTAGCATTATCATCCTTTGTTATCCTTGTAAGACTATCAAGTATCCCTAATTATAATCAAATCAATGACCACTGCAAGTGTCTCCTATAACTATACTAAATTGTAGTGCAGCACATTCCAGATGGACACTCTTTATATGTACGTAAACATGGATACTGGGTACAGCATTTTTGGATCCGACATTTCTTTTCTTCGTGTCTAGTAATTATTTTCAGTGAAAACTAATACATACAAATGCTTAATAAGTATGATTTATTCATCCTGATAGTCTCTTTAAGTGGCATAGAAAAGAGGGTACCAACTTTTACTCTCAGTGTGCGAATTTACTGTTTTTCTACAGCTGGTCGTGGTTGGTTAAGTTCCTGTTTGTGTCATAAGTTCAATCCTCTTTCATTTCCATTGTTCATCTTCATAAGGGTATGATATGGATAATGTGTGTTTCTGTTAATAAATATACTTTTGGTCAGTCCCAAGGTGTATGCATGCTCCGTTGTAATAGGAAAAAGAAATTTGCACTGCACAAATACACCTTTATGCGGTGGAGTGGAATGGACAAGGTTTTACTTCCTTCTGGGTTAAAAGATGTGCATGCAAGATTGTCATTTGTTCAGAAATTTTCAACTTTTGGAGCTGTGTAAAGGATATAGGAGTTCACTGGGCATCAACCACTTCTCCAGTTTGACCCACTTCTTTACATTATGAGATTGGTACCCCTGCAAAATGCTTCTAAAAAACTACATTTATTAATAAACCTTTCAGAACCAAATGTAGATGCTTTTTATACCAGAAATTTCAGGCATATATCATTAATTATCGTAAATAGTTAATTGCAATTAATTTTTAAGAATAATTATTATTTAATTTATAATTATGTGGATTTTGTTACTGTATCTTTTCCTTCATTAAACTTATGTACATGGTAAGAACCATAATAACATACCTGGCAGCTGCTCCCATCCTCCTCACCCAAAATTTGGTTTTGCAAAACTTTAATTCTAATGATAATGATGCTTTCTGATTCAGGTGCGGCCCATATTATATAAAGATTTTGAGGAGGCCTTACATCAAGTTCGTGCCAGTGTCTCCAGCAAAGACCTTGAATTATACACAGAATGGAATAAAACATATGGAAGTTTTGGATGTTAGAGAACTTGACCTGTTCAGAGGATGTTAAGTTTTGAGTAAAAATTCAGGTTGTTCCTGAGGTTGTGATTGTTGTGCCTGCTGGCAGATTAGCGGTCATAAGGATTTGAAAGATGAGAAAGTTAAGACAGAGTAAATAGTAGTTCGAAGTGGAGTAGAATGCCAGATATTTAGCAGGGTGACATTGTATTGTGTGCATGTGGATGATGTTCCTTTTCATTTTATACTGTTAATTGATACATTGTTATAAATGATTAATAAAATTTGCTAAATTTTGTCTGTCTCTGTAGTTTTTCCCCGACTCAAAACTGATGAAGAAATTGTGCCCTATTACCTCACTTAACAAAGCATCAAAGCATATATTACTCTCCTTTGTGCCCAAAAAAATATCAAACAACACACAAAACAAACTCTTTCATTATTTAATTAATACACATCATTTAATAATTTAAACAAGGTTTATTGGAGGTCAAATCAGCCACTCCTTGCATCACAGTTCTTAGATCAAATCCTTTGTAACTGTATTACTTTGCAGTAATGAATGTAGGAATAAAATCAGTCTCCCCCATAATTTTACAAAGACTTCCAGGAGTCTTCCCATCTTAAAATGGGGCCATCTATAGCTTCAAAACATGTTACATTACAGCGCTACAAGGTATCTCTCTTTGCTTCACTTTAACTGACACAGAGTTCAGCCTTTGTTGGACAGTTAAACTGGTCCGTAGATGCTCCATATCTTAAGTAGATGACATGTAGAAAATGGGCAGGAAATGCTTTCTGTTTTTAACTTGGTGCAGGAGCGATTATGAATTTACAAACAGTGACTGTNAATCAAGGCGTGGGGGGAGGAGACTATACCACGGCTTTCGGCGCAGTAGCATATCGGACGAAGGGGGACAAGGGGAGGGGGAGGTGGAGAGGAAAGGCTTATCACACCTATTTCGGGGTGGCAGCTGTCACTCAGTCAACCGGTCTGCCATCCGTCGCGCAGTTGAACCGTCTGTGTACATTGTTTGTTTGTCAACTGTAACCCTTCAGCCGCTGATCTTTGAATTCATGGGCGCTGAAGAGTGGTCGATTATCCGGAGTGAGAGGCGATTATCCAGTGACTTTTATATAGAAAAAATTCGGTTCCCTAGGAAATGAGGCGATTAAGCGGAAAAGGCGATTAAGCGGAGGGCGATTAAGCGGAGTCGACTGTATGTTCAGTATCCTCCATTACAACAGACTTCCTTAGTGAATGATCATGGGAAGTTAATCCTCTGGGGCTATCTCTGATTCATCTGCAGCATCAGATCCTCCCTCTTCATTCTGTAATGAGACCATAAATGAAAGGATTGACTACAAACATAAGTAAATTTGATACGATCATTCTCATTTTATTCACTCCTCTTGTGAGATCAATGCTATATGAGATTTCAAGAGGTAAAATGGTTAACAGACTTGCTCAGACTGAAGGTATGCATATACAATGCATGGGCAAGTAATTGCTTGCACTTTACCATGCTTATCATTAAAATCCTTAATATATGCCTGGGAAATAGTTTAGAGTATCCCTTATGTTTAAGAATCTCCTTGTTCAAGTTAATATCTTAGTCTTGTCTAAACAATCTGCAAATACGGATTTTTCAAATATCGTAAAATCCTTTTATTTTCAAATCTTGTTTCAGTTTTGACTGTGATAATGTGTTTCCTTCATTTCTGTGCTGAGGCACAAGTTTCACTTTCAACATTTTAACAATACCCATGCTCATCTGCTTTGTCAGTAATACCATCAGCTTTTCATTTAAGGCATGTGCAGATCATGAAAGTATATAGTACATCCACAACTTATTCAGTGTCATCAGTGGTGATATAAAGGAGGAAATACGTATAAGCTGAAACAAATGTTTGTAAGTGAACAGAAAGCCATCTGCATTAAAGGAAGACTGCACCGTCCTACAGACTATATTAAATCATACGATACCCTATTATTCCAATAAAACAGTCTTTCAAGTGTCTGTCAAAATGATATGACGCCTCTGCTGGCCCCAGACAACCCATAGGATTACATTATCCAAAGTCCGAATTGTTACAACCACTGCGTGCGTGGCGGCCATAAGCTTACGTCAAATACGTTCTTGCCACATGGCCCAGCTGTCTAGCCAGTGCTGTGCGGACGGGTCATAGCATGTTGATATGAATGTTTTAATTCCTCTGTGAACAGTAGATATGCCAAACAAAATTATGCTGAGGCAATAAAAATGCAGAATACTTTTTCTGGCTTATTCTATCAAACTTTATGTTTGAATTTGGAACACCAGAACCTTAATTAAAAGCTGATTAATACATTGTCAGGTAGAGGTGTCTGCAGATGCTGGAACGTAAGTGACGTCAGCGTTTTTGCCACGGGCCTCTGCTGATCGGGGAAGGGGAATAATTCTGGACTTAAGGGCCAAACCCGGTAACTCTAGCTCTCCTTATTGCGTCATATTACATACGCGCACGATAATAGAATGATGCTCTTTCTTCGCAAAATTGACTCGGTGGGCACCATAGATAATTTTTAGATAGAAAAGGTATTGAAAAGTGGAAAATTATTTTTGATGTGCGTGTCTTACTTTAAGTTGAAGATGACCAATAAAGCACAGAAACAACCTTTTTAAAATAAAGACAAATTAATATGATACCTGTAAATAAATTTTATATGTGAAAATGAACAACTGACATTAATCATGTGTGAACATAAACAATAACTGTCAGAAGCAATAATGTGAAAATCCAGGGCAATTCTTGGAAGTGAACAATGCAGTACTGTAACCTGTGGCAGACTCTTGGTTGGTACATCCTCTATTTCACCTGCATCTTCATGCTCTGCATCTTCATGCTCTGCATCTTCAGCGGTAGCAAAATGTTGTTCTGTCTTCTCGATCTCATCTGTTATCTGCACTTCCAGTCTCTGTTTAGGGTTATCATTATCTTATCACAATAATGATAGAAGACTGCATTTGTATAGCAACTATATCCCCTAAGCTGGCTCTAGGTGCTCAGACATATATACATATGCAAACACACTCAGCTTAAAAAAGTACAATAATTAAGCTAAACACAGAAACACACACAACTGCATCCATACAAAAACACACACCCACACCTTCATACTCTATTCTCCTCCACACACACACATGTGCATGAGCTTGTGTTTAAGTGTACTCAAAGCGCTGAAGGCTCAGGTCAGAGGAAAGCATGTCATGAAATGATTGAATGACTATAGAACCAAAGTGGCAAAACCAAAGCAACCTAATTCTTCCCATTCAACAATTTTTTTATAAGAGCCCAAAAATCCAATCCAATTAGGTGGACCACTTGGCTGAATCATCTGCCTCTGTTAAGAATAGAGGATGGTGATTTGATTTACTGGGTCTCATCCAAAGCTTAGCTTCTTTTGTTTGAGGTGGGGAAGTACTTTACAGTCCTAAAAGACATGCCACCATTTGTACAAGAACACAAGATGTCAAGACTTACAGCTTTCTCTTCCTCCTCTCGCCGCCTTTGCTCTGCAATTTCTTCTGCCTCTGTCCTCTCCTCTTCTGTATACTCATCCTTGTCCAGTCTCTCTAGGGTTCGAATGCCTATCAGAGTTTCCAGTCTGTAGTCATCCTCTTCAGCACATGGGTTTTCTAACATTAGAACATTAGAAAAATCAAGCTCCATGTGTTTACTGAACCCTTGAACTATGTACTGCATTAAGCTTTTTCAATCTGTCTGTGGCATTATTTCTTCCCCCTTGCCCCCTTCCTCCCCCACTATTTGTTGTTATTTTTTTTTTACTTACTCTTACATGCCAGTGCAGGTCAATAAAGATAATGGATGAAAAGATATATTCTGCTGACACAACTGCAAAAGATCCTGTACTCTCCATTATTTGGGTTTTATGACCCCTGATAAGAGATCATAGTTTAGAGGGAGTGGCTGATGACAAACAGACACTGACACAGTAAGGTACAGGAACAGAATGATACTTTCATCTCAGCCCGGCATCTTTTGTTTGAAGTGGCTATTTCTCCTTAAGGAATGAAATTTTGCAACCACATACAGGTTCAGCTGTCCATAGCTCAGTTCCCTAATGTAACAGACTAAATTATCACCATACAGAGCAAGAAGTATACCATACCTGAAAGCACTAAAGCTCTAAGCATTGGCAGCAACTTCAGCTTTGCTGATTCTTTCACTGAAGTCACCAGATTTCCTCTGTAGAACATTTCAAACAATATTCATGAAAGAGTTGACTCCACTAAACAGCAAACTGAATAATCGCAATGTCCACCTAATCACAAACTTTTTCACATAAAGGCTTTATTTTTATATAAAAGTCACCGGCTACTCACATCTCTCTTTAATCACAAATTTTTCCCTGCTCCCAAGGATAAAGTGATTAAATGGAGTTGATTGTATCAGGAATAATGACTGGGACTGGGTGAAAGGGATGCATATACAGTAATAAAATGAGCAGTTTTCACAGTGATCAAAGGCTAAAAGAGCTGGAAGACTAGAGCAGAAATTAGCAAGAATCTAGTCAACTACACAGTTACTGTTCTGCTTTTGCTTTGTACTAGTAGCACTAGCAGTTCCTTCTGTTTCCCAGTTTCAGATGTGCACTGTCTCCATCATGAATTAGTGTTTACCCTTACACGACTGAGACAGTGAGATGTATGCAAGTTACCCAATGATGTATTCAAGTTACCCAATCACCTACATTCATCACCATAACCAAAATACAAGCCACCCAGACCAGTATCACTACACTACAACATCTCGGTATGAAACATGACACAGAATGTGCACACATATGAAGACAGTTTGTGAAGCCAAAGTTTACTTTATATTTACATTTAAATGTGTTTATTATAACAACCCTCAATACCAGATTACTGGAAAATTGTTGGCAAGTGCTCATATTTTCATAGATTTATTTTATGTACTGTAAGAATGATCATGAGTATGGCAAGTCATTTCATCTTCAAGTGTTTGTAGAATAATTGGTGGATGATAAAATTTTGGTAAAATCACAAACGTGAATAACTGGTCTCTTAGTATCTGAAAATTGCAAAGGTTGATTTAGAGAAATTTTAATACTTTGGTCTTGTCATTGTTAAGCAATTTAAATTCCTTTGAGACCTAAAATTTCCTTGTCTTTTCATTGACAGTATCATGTAATATGAAAGTGCTGAACACCATATCAACAGGCTAACATAATACAGTCATTCAGGTACCCATTCAAAATAATTGTTCATATCATGGTAACTCCTTAAATGATTTTTAGGACTATTGAGTTTTTTCATCTGCGGGTGGCAATATATAAATCCTATTACAAAATGTACTTACCTGGAAAACACTCCTACTGTACAACATTTTGTAAGTCTGTATGACCTCATATTTGTATAGTCTCTCTCATAAACGTAAATCAGCATTACACAAACAACCCCCACCTCCTGATTTGCCTCAAGGCTAACAGTCCCAGTGCTTTCTCTCCCTCTCCTTGTGCAAATCTTATCCCACTCCACCAATAACAGTCTACAGATGTGATAAAGTGGTAGCATCCCTTACAGCTCTTTCCTATCATGGATAATGTGAAGTATGCTCAATCAAAAACAATCTATTAAGCCCTGTGCATTTTGCATAGAGCATTTTCAAGTGTACTCTCGATACAGAAAAGCCAAAAAACTAACATTACTACGTTTCTTACCTGAGATTGACATACTGCAATGATTTCTGTTCCTCTGAAAATCCCAGAAGACTTTCTATCTGGTTTTCACGGAGGTGGAGAGTGGTTAAGGCAGGAAGACGAGACATGCCCTCAATTCTCTTGATTACATTGGCAGCCTGAAAATGTGACAAACAGTGAATCATTTTGTGCTGAGTCTGATCATATTTAACTAAAGGTGATTGAGTGTAAGAACTTAGAAAGTTCAGTGGGGTTCATATGTGTAATAGATCCCAGCTTGTAGTGGGTAGTTATTAAAATCTCACTGGGCTTGGCAACCCTAATTTCTACAGTAATAGCAATCATGCACAGCATTGGTGCTGAAAAGACCAGATCTGATTCCTGGAGTGGCAAATATTTAGCATCAGTTACTTTATGCCCCATCCCTGCAATATGCATGCTTTTGCAAAACAAATTCCAATGATGCCCCCCCCCCCCCCCCCCCCCCCCNTTATTGTGGCACTATAATTTTGAGGGGGAGAGTCCATGGAAGACATTCATATAAGCCTGGGTGTCAGGTGTAAGATAAATGGGCTACCATGATTTTACAATATCCCTGAATAAAGAAGGTCATAGCTTTAAATATTACAGAGATATGAAAATCTTATGCAGTCCACCAAACTGTCTCCTAGAGATTCAGAATTTCAGGTGAGAATTTCCTCAAGAACTGCATGAAAGCACATCTCCAGAATAAAAAATATTTTGACCATAATATATGCTCTAGAATTCTCTCTCTCTCTTTTTTTTTTTTTACGATTATATTATGCTCTTTGTTCAAGGGCCATTCCTCTGTCTGTCCTTACAGTGCAACAATCATTGTTCTCCCTTTAGTCTTTGGTCAAGTATGACTGTTACATTCAAGGTCTTAGGCAGATCAGTCTGATTTTGCTAATGAGAATAAGGTATGTCAGGATACATAACTCATTAGTGCTGTACAAAAAATGATCTGCAATCTAATGACTTCATACCAGGAACAAGTTCTTGAGGTTTGGCAAGTAAATGCCATCTGTTGTCTCTAACTTATTACCCCTCAGTTCGAGAGTGTGAAGTCTTGTAAGCTTGGCCGAGTCTAGCCCAATCACTTCTTTTATTCTGTTGTCTGAGGAGGGCAAATACAAATTCAGAAGTACATAAAATGCAGTATAAGCGACCTGCTGAATAGCTGTCTTTGAGAAACATGATGTGGATGTAATATCAGACAAAGAAAAGCTGCAAATGTATGTCTTAAATGTAGCTGTTCTTTAAAGACACTGAAGATGATATATGATATACAGTTGAACCTCACAATATTGAACTTCATGATAAAGAATTCCCTGCTATGTCATTGCAAAAGCTCCAGTCCAGTGCTGTATATTTCCTTCACCATCTCCAGTACCTCACAATTTCCAATTCATGAGCTAGTTCTTTGAAATGAGATCTATGCAGCTCTTCCAGATGTAGGTCACTTGGGTCTAATGACCAGAGTAATACATCACCATAACTATAACTAATGCACCATTTTGCCCTTTGGTGAATCCAAAGAGGGCTGCGCAAGAGTTTGTACACCAAGGCATGTTCAACCATGTTTTATTTTTCATCAGTTTGTATTTAATATTGTCATCACTATAACATACCTTGTAAAGACAAGTGATAAAAACTTACTGTTCAAGATTAAATGCTCCAACAATGGATGATTAATGCCTTCTGTGGTAACTATTTTGTTGTGACTAAAACTGGCAACCTGGTGATAAAACGGAAATTAAGTATTATTATACCTTGAACAAGAAATTGGCTTCACATCCAGATTTTATCTCAAACTGAAAATGTCAATTTCATAGTATCCATATACAATCTCTCAAATTATTATTTCAAATTTTGGTAATACCAAGCAAAAGAAAAGAAAATCAAAGCCTGTGTTATTTCTGATTTCAAACTCTAACTCATTTCCATGAAACAGCTGAATTTCTTTTTTTGAGCAATTCCCTCAATTTTCTCTCACTTTGTCCTTCTCTTTCTTGCTTCCTCTCTTATCTTTCTCGCATTGCTATTACAACCCTAAAATAAATGAATTACGCGGAGGTGTAACTAATCCGTCTAGTAAACTTGTGGAGTCTCTGCTAAAATCCACCCATTCAATATTATCAAACATCACATTTTCCTAATATGACAATACTGTATTTATTATCTGTAGAGTGCCCGGAAATTCCTGGCAGGACACTGAACTTGGATTCCCCTGACTATTTAGACGACAGGTATGATAGAGACTGCACCGGCTACAGAACATTGCTGAAGTAGTCATAAGCATACCTGTAAGAATGGCAGCTCATCCAGCTTTGCAGTGGTAAGAAGATTTTCATCAGCCTTTAGTGTCAGCATGTGAGTAAGTGAACTAAGTGGTGATATGTCTTTCAGCTGGTTCTTGCTTACATCAACATAGCGTAAATGGATGAAGGACTGCAAGATTTCAATATCTGTGATGTCTCTGTTGGAGATGTATGCAAAGAGATAAGATATGTAATAAGGTCATTATGAACCAGGACATGTTACATATCGTTCTTGTTGACAAATGACATGTAAGGTTGTATTCCACATATCTTAAGAGAAGTATTGATTATGAAATAGCAAAAAAACAATATTTTTTCATAAAACAGCGAGGATGATTTGATTTTATCCTGAATTAAAGACAATGAAGAACAAAACATATTATGTCTAATATTTACATTAATTTTTCTCTGACTGCTTTTGACCTATAAGATCATATAGAGACACAAACTACAAACCTTTCATGAATATCCAATCTCACATAAGCATGAGCCAAACCATCTCCTGTTTTACAAAGTAATGATAGACTTTCTGCAACTATTTCCTCTGTTAAGGGGTTTGGTACCACTGGCTGAGGAGTGCAGAGAACATAATATATTTTATATTATATTATCTTAATATAATCAGGTAATCTTAATAAAATATAATAACATGTACAATCTTAATTATTTGCACCTCTCTTTTACAACAGTATTTAATCATATGAACAACATAAAACTTTCAGGGGCAGAATCATCATCTCATCACTTTGTATGAAACAGCAGTATTAAATACCTTTTCTGCAAAACAGTAACATACTGTAGTCCAAAGTATTTATGTCATGGAAGAACTATTTCATAAGTATTAGAGAGAGAGCTATGTGTAGCTGAAGTTTACAATTAATTTTACACTCTCTGGTAGGCATGAACATCTCTACTGTCAAACTTTGAAAAGAATGAGGTGAGATCAGGCACAGAAGCTCTATAACATCACTTATTTAGATAAATAAACATGTACAGTATGGGAAGCAACCTTAGTGAGAAAAGTCAGTAGTGCTGTTGCAACAAAAACATCCACTGTCCTGACTAAGTTTGCCCCTAAGAAGAAAGACACCATTATAGGCATATGTTCTGAAAATGAATAAAGTTTGTACTGAGGCAAAAAAAATACAAAAGAGAATAAGGGAAGGGTTTCTGAATGTGCCTCATATCTAACAGATCTAAACCTTCTGCCTATTGAGATGGAGTTCCCAAACCTATTGCTCATCGAGAGGCGTACCTAACCCAATGCCCATGAATATGGGGTCTCTGACCCTAATGTCCTTCAAGACAGAAGTATTGATTGAGAGGTAGAAGGCACCTTTGGAAATCCTCTCAGAAAAAATAGGAGAGAAGTTGCTGTTATAATGTTACTGCAGATTGTCCATTACGAAAGATCCTAGTACATGATTTATATTACATACCAATAATAACTGCCATTTTCATAAATCTACAAAATTTACTGTAGTGGTGATGTTTTTTGTTTTTTTTCATGAGGATATGATATTTACGAATTTCATGAAATGAGCTTGAATTGTGAAAATTACTTTTGTATAAAAAGTTTCATTTAAAATTTTCAAACAGTTTACCACTAATTGCCAATATTTCAGACTACCACCTCCCATTATGTGGATATTATCAATCAAGGTACAGTAATAATAATAATAATAATAATGCAGTTTATAAGTCTCGTATCCAGGCTAATGCTCGCTCATGCGACTTCACACTATCATTACCCCAGCAGGCCTGATCACTCTAGGACTTTCTCGACTCCCTGGGGAGCATACAGTGCCGCTGCCATTTATAGGCGCTGATCACTAGCATTCTGACAATATCTTCCACTGCCTAAAGCCAGGTATCCATTTTACAGACGGGTGGACTGAGGAAAATGAGAATGAAATGCTTTCCCAAGGCACTTACAACACGACCGTGGTCGGGAATCGAACTCATGACCTTTAGATCTTGAGTCCAGCGCCGTAGCCATTAGGCCACGCTGCTCCAGTAGAACCCCCTTAAGCAGGAAGCTCCGTTTCTGACAAATTGTCCCGCATAAGTAGGCATCCTGCTTAGGCAGATGCCCATCATAAAGCGATTTATTTGATTTAATTCAAGCCAAGTGATTCGAATATGATTGACTGTCACACTTAATGTGAACAACCAATGGGCAAATCTCAATTTGTCACACTTAATGTAAACAACCAATGGGTGAACATCATTTTGTCACACTTAATGTGAACAACCAATGGGTGAACCTCATCCACTGGTCACTCATCGCACACACTAGTGAAGGGTGACAATGTGGCTCATTGACTGATGGGTAGGCTTGACTGGCGTGATGACAACTCCAGTCCTCACACAGGTAATCATGGGACAAAAGGTGTCTGACCAATAAGTGGGCCTGGCTAGCTCCAGTGACAATGATTCATATCTGACTGATGTGTATTATCTAGTGGCGTTTGTCACTTCATGGATGATAAATGTAACAGTTCTGACTGTCAATAATACAATGCATGTTAGCAAAGACAACAGGCTTTGTGACTGAGCACGAGAATAGCAACTAACATAATTCCTGTTAAAAATGGTGTGAGTTTTATGATTTTTTGCTTCCAAATTGTCTTGCTTAAGCGGAATGTCGTCCCGCTTACATGCATATATTTAGAGAGTAAAATAGACAGGGCATCCTGCTTACGCATGTTCCACTTAAGTGGCTTGTAGTGTATTGTTTTTCTATAAGTACAAAGTAGGGTTGCCAGTTTAGTGGTCCTGCAAGCTCACTCCAGATTACTCTAAACTCTAGACTTTTGTGTTCTCATACAAACATGAAAAAAATCTTCATGCGGAGCTCATGAAAATCAGATCCTCAGTTCTAAAACTACCGCTACAGTAGTTACCAAGCATGGAAGCTGTTTGTAAATGGATTGGCTATCTCCTGGGACAGGACCACTCTTGCACTGATACAGTTCATTTTAGTCACTGGTTTAGCCACAAGGTCGGTCCTATTTCGTGATTATCCCAATAGACTTACAGGTGCATAATAACAGAATGACAGTGTCACCCATCTCCATCACTTGATTAATTGTTCCTAGATACTCATGGAATTAGTTGACATCTCACTCTGCTCACATTCCCATTTTAGATCTATGAAGGTGTTGTAGTTCCACAGTCTTATTCTATACACATATTACTGTACGTACTTCCTCTTCTTCGACATGCTCTTCTTCTTCATTTTCGCCTTCACCAAGTTCTTCTTCCCCAAGCTCCTCTGCTTCGTCGCCTTCAGGGGCACCTGCTGGCACTTCTTCCTCAGCCTCCTCCCCCATTGGCTCTGCTTCCTCGTCGGACATGTTGATGAATAGAAAGAAATATCCACACCAGTGGAGATTTCACTTTTTTGGAAGACACCACCGCGTTACAAACCACTACCAGCCAGGAAATCTACAGCGTCTCAGTTACCGCGACAACGGTCATTTCCGGTTTTCCAAAAAGGAGCTTGCTTCGTATTTTTCGTGGTCAGCCTCGATGACTCGAACATATTAGCTCAATGGGAAGACAAAATATATATTTTAAAATATTTTTTAAGCTATTTATGAATTATCTAGACACTGCAGGGCATAAAAGGGACTTTGTTTAGGATATTTACTGCAAAGGCATTCTGGAGTAGAGAGTATGTATAAGCAAAGCCGACCAACCAAATTATTTCTGTGATAAAGACCTAAAAGGTATGGAAATTCGACAATCAGGCCTAGGCCGATGACAAGTTTGCCCAAACTTGGCAAGAACTGTTTCGCATTTCTCGGCCTAGTGACGCATGCCACACTACTTTGTGACCTTGTGAGTACTCATATTGTATTTTTTATCATTCATCTACCATCGTGAAGCATTATTAGAACAATGACATACTTGTTTGAGTGTTTTTGTCAATATCTGAAATTTGATAAAAGGTAAAATGGTTGAAAGGCAAGGCAGGGCTTGGTGACTCGTGAATGGGTAACTAGGATACAGGTGGGCAGAACCAGTGCCGGATTGAATCTATATAGACGTCTAGTCTGAATAATTTACTTTGTTTGTGTGAGAAGAAGTTTGAAAGAATATCTATATAAATTAGGATATACCTTGATATATTGCGTTTGTTATCGATTAGAATAGTTTGCTAAATCCGTACGTTACTTGGTCACCAATTCTCAAGAATTAAGTACGATAAGCGAGGGTTGAAGGCGGGGTTACGGGAGAAATGGGTTAGTCTGTAAACACCAACTGAAGTCCACCAGGGACCCATATGATTTAAGTTATTAACCTGCATTTCCTAAATTCCAGTAGTTTCATTAACATATACATCCCCGATGGACACTGAAAACTGTCTATTGACACTATGGTGCTTACATACTTAGCCCCTGAAAGCCACCTGTTTTATTTTATGATCTCAATTTTGTTTTTTTTATCATTTCAAGATTTGGAAATTTTATGCAGATCTTGTAGAAACTAGTCTAGACTATACTACTAAATATATTTTTGTTTCTCAATTTTTTTTTTTTTTTAAATTTTGATTTAAAGTAGACAAAGAAAACCATATCTTTTCTTATAGAGGGAACACAGAGTTCTTAAGGAGACATGATTGAAACTCCTTCTTTCATCAGATGACAGAGCATGATGTGGAGGTGTTACCCAATATCTGTTAGAGCTGTTCTTCACACGGCTTGCATGAATAAAAGTAATGTCCCCAGAGATGATAGTTTATTTGATATTCGGTCACAGAAATATAGTTTACTCTCTTTAATTGCTTTACGACCTTAATGCAACATTTTTCAGAAACATAGTTTTTTTTTGTTTATGAAAGTCTCTGTATAATTACAATATCATGGTGACTGTAAATGCAAAGATCAGTGTTATAGGATTAGGCCTATAGCTAACCACCAAATTTGCATTTCAATGATACAAAGCATCAAAGTAAAGACAGAGGTAGACATGGTTGATAGCACAGTCAGTTTGATTAACCAACAGCACCATCACAGATGTGATGGGGTCCTTTTCTGGTCGTGCCCTCTCCCCTCCCCCCTTCCTCAATCATAGACACCTTCATGTGTTGTTGACGATTCAGATGCAGAGCATGAGAAAGACCCATAAGTCAAAGACCTCCACCACAACAAAGTGCAGTGCTGCAGTCTTTCCTCCAGATCATGTGATCACGCTATCTGCCTCTTAAATTTCAGAATCCCGCCCCCCCAATACATTGAATACATGCCAGTCTGCCTTTATTCCCTGCACTCCAAATTTGCAAAATTTGAGGAAAACCTAAACTCCATCAAAAAATGTGCAAATCCACCCTCAAATTTATGATAAGCGGAGAATGTCTCTCGCAACTCATATGACCTGGAGAAACATTGGTGCTGTGCCTGTGGTCATGTGAAGGTGATCACCTGCAGACATCCTAAGAGATCAGAAATCAGCGTTTTCTCTTGGTCATATGAGATGGGGGTGATAATCCCCCTCCTTATAAATCTGGGCTGGGGATTTGTACATTTTGAGAGGGATTTCAAGTTTTTCAAATTTTTTTTTTGAGTTTCTGTGCAGAAAATAAGGGAGGATTGGCATGCATTTAATGAGTTTTTTAAGGGGAAATTTGAAATCTTAGAGGCAAATCACACTATTGCATGGTGTGGAAAACATTGAAAGATCATTAACAACCTGAGAGTATCACATGTTAGTGGATGGGCAGTTGACAATCGAGTATTTTGGGGAATGGGCCTCTTGGATCAATGACACCAGGGTGGGTGGCTTATCACATATCAGCTCCCAAGTAATTGTCCAAAGACTTTGAGAACTCAGAGAGAAAGGTTGACGTCTCCTTTTTTCCAAGATTCAGTCCAACATAACAGCACTGTATTTGAATCACAATTCTGTTTAATATTGCAACTTTGAAGTGTTCTGAGGATTTGGTCGGTCTTTTCCTGCATAGCTTGCACTGAGTTGACGGTGACGCGGTCACAGGTGGGTGATGGTTTTTCAATATAGTCAGTTAGGTGGAGAGATGGGTTGGGGGAAGGAGTGAGAATTGAAATAACACAATCATCAACAAAAGTTAAAAAGCTCTTTGCATGAACATCATCTACATTTTTACTTAGACTGTAACACAGCTTTCACACTAAGTATACTCATTCTGTGTAATGTCAGGTGACAGCCAAAAAATGCTTAGTGAGTAGATCCTTGTCAATACTGTGGAAGTGCATGTTTAAAGAAAGATACCCATTTGTATTATTGGGCATGCATATGTATGCTCCCATCCTCATATTTTTTGTGGACATTTGCATATTTTCTACTTGAGTGGGTGGGTGGAAAAAGCTAACTCAGACTGAACCAATTTGAAAGCCAAGTGATCATTAGGGAAACACACTAAAATTGAGTTGGAGATTAGACAGGTATGCATTAGCAAATATGCTTTAGCCAAAGTAAATTCTTTGGTAGAGGCTGAAATATCTGTGATATTAAGGAATTTGCTTTTTTGCCAGCCTCATGCACTTGTCCAGCACATTAATTTAGCAAGACAGAATGGATGAAAAGGAGGAGAGGGGTTGCTCTAGGTCAGCAGTGTGAGACCTTATCTTTCTTGTCAGGTGGCATAATGAAAATCTTTTTGATATGAGTATCTATATATATGATCCCAACCACCTCCACCTTACTTCCCTATTCAACCTCTTGTTTATCTGTCTTTTCACCCATAAACTTCTAAATACGTTACATGCCCGCCTTCTCCCTTTTCTTGCTTATTCCTGGTGTGAGGTTCAGCATTATGTTCACCTTCCCCATCTTTACCCTGGCAGGATGACCAAGAGATAGAATACTTGTTTCTTGGTGTGAAAGTTCCTGAGTTTGAATTCTCCTGACTACAGGTCTCTCTCTGGGTGTTTTTCTGTAGTGTTTCTATTTCAAAGTTTCTTTCTTGTTAGTGGCCTGATGGAGCTTGGAGAGAAAGGGAGGGGGGAAGGGACAGGCTTGAAGCTTTGAATCATTTCTCATATAGTCTAGCCCAATAGTCAGGTGTTAAAAATGAAAGTTTAATCTTAACAGCAACACAAATCCATTCTTACAGTTTGCACTCATTTGAGATGCAGCATAGAATAGAGACCAAGTTCTGCATCTGTGCTGTTGTCCTGGAGAGGAAAAGAATGTAGAATGACTGTCCTCTAGGTTGTTCCTCCATGCAAATCATCTCTCCTCTTGACACTCCTGAATCCCCCCCCCAACCTTCAACGCCTCTGGCGCCCCAGTCCAGCATCAGCAGAAAGTTCATTTTTCAATTTTCAGTTGTTTTTTTTCTTTCTTTACACCAATTTGCCCCCAATACCTGCCTTCTGGCTTTCCCTTCCTCTCCTCTTTGTTTTCCTCTCTGTCTCTCGTGCTATTGTTTTCCGCCCCTGAAACTTACGCCCCCACACCAACTCCCTCCTTTCCTCGTCAACAGACAACTGGAATCTTCATCATTCCCTCATTTTCACACTGAACCAGTGGCGTCTCCCTCCGCATTTCTCCGTCCACCCTCTCCAAGCGTAGAAGTAGAAATATTGATTTTTTTTATGGGGGGAGGGGGGCGGGGGAAAGAAGAAACCAATCAGAATTCGATCATGTTATGTTAGACATACACTTTGCAGTCGCCTATCGGGTACTTGGGGAGTTTTTTGGCGTTCTTTTCTTCCCTTACAGTACTTACACCTCCCTCTCCTCTTCTCTTATTTCAGGGCTGACCTAAAGGTATCGTATCTTTCGCTTTCAAGCTAGGCTCCAAACATTACCTTCGTTACTGGTGTTTGCTCCGGCTAGACCGTCCCCTCCCGATCGCCTGTCACGCTTGACCCTAATCCCCTCCCCAGCCATATGACTGCCCAAATCAATTTTACCTAATCAGATGTTACAGCAAAGGCCCGGCCCGGCGTGCCTAACCCGTCCCGGCATTTCGTTGCTATAGTGACCAAGAACGCCACAATAGAAGAAAACTATGACATCAACTTCGCCAGCCAATCAATACCGCCTTCCAATAAATCTTTTATGGACCTTTGTTCTTATTTTCTTTTTCTCCTTAGCGCCACCTCATGTGCGTTGCTCTCCTAGACCGCACTTTTCATTTTTTTTTCCTACGTTTAATTCTCCTGCTGTTTGGGGTCAATCATTCCCCAACTAACTGAGCTTTAGTTAGACTCAAGATATTCTTCTATTTGTCCGGTCTTAACGCCAAAGGCATTAAAAATCATGCGTTAATTTTGGTGTATGTTTAAAATGTTGAATAGCATGTTTGTTTGTCTTTCGCTATTTGCCCACGGAAACATTGGAAATTGAATAGAACAGAACCAGCCAAGAGTCTTTCATAGTGCTCGACACGGTGAATGGCAAAACATTAAGCCCCAGATTACCTGAAAAACCAGTTGAAACGCGATATTAAGAAGCAAGTATGGGCATTTTTCTCTTTGTCATTCACAGGTAACAACGCGTGCAGCCATGACTACCAGTTGTGAATAAATACTGTTTAACTGGGCCCACGTAGCAACGAAAATTCTTTCGAAGACTATTTGTCTGGGCGAAGAGCTTTTTATTATTACGATTTTGTGTAAATGCGGTATTTTAAGAGTTAGGCTTTGTTTTTTTTTTAATCCTCTTTGTTCTTCGAAACAATGCCATCATCGAAAAAAACAACAAAACAAACCGGTGAATATGATGGTGTGGTTAGCGCAAAGCAGATGGGGAACCGGTGTCGAGAAAGAAGTGAACAGGATTACAATAGTCTAGATGTTAAAGCCAGAAGAACACACTGCAGTGTCGCAGGAAGTTGGCTCTCTTTTATATAATCAAAGAAGGGAACTTTTCTTAGATGTTCATTCAGCAAGTATGCCAGGTGGGTTTCCGATGCATTAGGCATATTACTTGCATGCGGTGTGAAAAGAGTGGCCGAAGATTTCGACTGCTGTGAATGTCACATCGTGACAGGAAATACAAATGTACGGTCTAATTTGGTGTGGGGATTACAGTGTTTTCTCCAGTCCGCGCGATCGCGCGATTAGAAATCGTCCCTCCCCCTTTTAGAAAATACATTGAACGCGTGCCGAGCATCCATTCTTCCCTGCACTCCAAAGTTTGCAGTACTTTATGAAAACCTAAAATCCCTCGAAAAATTTACATATTCCCCCCCCCCCCCNCCCCCCTCAACTTTATGACACGGGGTCACGGGGAGAATGCCTCCCCCAGTTTGTATGATCCAGACGAAACACTGGGACTACTACCTCTATATGACGCCCGCCTGCCGAGGCGACTGAGTTGAACTTCATAATGCGACCACTTAATTAATGGAATTGCTGTTTTTTTATTGGAGGTGTTACAGGGTAAACCCAGTATGAGGCGACCACCCGGCTGGGGCCTGAACCAGATGGCATCATATCAACTAAACGTTCCGTAGAACTTAAAAAGGATATTTCGCCTAGCAGCTGAAAAGTCTTTTTATATGGGCTACTTAAAAGCATTATCGAAATTTCAGTGGGTGCTCCCAGTTACTCTTCCCACCCCCACCTCACGCACACACACACACAATATAGCNCGTGGCCTGTTACCAAGGCGACCAAAAAATGACCGTCCAGGCAGGCACCGTACTATGTTGGCCTAACGAAAGCGACTCCGCAATTTCTTTTGCTCCCCCGACGTTCCTCCCATGAATTGCGTGGTCTCCCATGAGCGTTTCACATTATTTTATGGCATTTGTAGACCATTAGCATATACACCTCCGCTTTTGGTGTGGAGGCGAAGTTTTCTACTTGTGGCCACTGCGAGGTAGGTAAAGACTGCTTTAGGTTTTAGGGGCGTAAAGTGGAAACACTAATTGTCAAAGCGATTGAGGTGGAAGCGGGTTTTTTTTTTNGGGGGGAGATAAGAAGGACTGCCATGCATGAAATACTCCACAATTTATTTGAATTTAAGAGGGAGGGAATTGTCGCTGTCTTTCCCCTCCCCCCTCCCACTACCTCCAGCCATCCCCCAATGCATAGTCAGTATAGTCGTAGTTAAAGAGGATTGTATTTATGCACTAGAGAATTCTCCAGTCATCTGAAACCTACAGCTATTGTCCAAAATCGACTGAGTCTCAAATTTGGATTCGTTAGGTTACACCCCTTCATATAATCAAGCGAAACTGTTTGAAAGCCTCTTTATTTGTCTGATTTAACCCGGGGGGAAAAAACTTAACAGATCAGATTTCCTAAATTTGAATCCGACACACCAGGTTTTTACCAAATCAGTGGAGTATTGTGTTGAAACTTGACGCTCCAACTTTACGGACTTCTGTTTTACCTCCACAACACCTCCCGGCTTCCCCCCC
>JAWQUT010000041.1:870878-890567 GCA_033807755.1 Ellobium chinense
TCAAGACCTATAAATTTAATAACTATATATTTATGTCTTCACCTTGTCCTTAAATTCTGCAGTCATACACATTCTTGTGTTGTTTTCTGAGCTTCCCCTGCCTCCCTTCCCCCCCCCCCCCCCCNCGCGACCCCGTATATATCCTTTTCCCCTTAAATGACATTAATGACAATCCTCTTTATTTTCGTTGAAGCAATTCAGTCCTGGCGTGGTTTACATACATCCACACAAAGCACGAACTCTTCAAATCATATTTATTATAAATGTTAGACTGTGTCTTTATTTTTTTTTTCCTTTTGCCTCGTCATTTTCAAGTACACTACATTTTCAGCTACAGTCAAGCCCACGACTGTTACTAATTAAACTACATAGAAGCGTCACACACACACACACACACACACACACACACACACACACACACACACACACACACAAAGGCAAAACAAGGGGAAAGAAAAGAAAGAAGAAGAAATAGTGAAATACATATAATGTCACACAAAGAGAATTGTAATTTTCGATTTGCCCGTCGTTGTTTTTATAGACTACCTTCTATTATGCTGACACACTTCTGTACTTTAGCCCGGCTTAGCCTGTGGCGTTCAGGCTTTGGGGACATTTCGTGATATTTATTTTATTTATATCTTGGTTATATTATCAGGCGATTTTTGCTGCGAAATTGGTCTTGGTATAAATCATTGTGTTATCTTCCTGTACTTAAAGTGGGTGTAAATTGTCCAAACCAACCCACTGTCGGCTCCATTTACATATATGCGAACGGCTTGGTGTAATAACGTATTTATATTATGCGTAAGGTTTTATCAGGCTTTTAAAGATAGAAAAACCGGGGAGTATTGCGAGAGATAGATGAAGTTTTAGTGGCGTGTAGTCGTTAGCTTACCGTGGAAACACTGAGTAATTTGTACAGCGTGTTTGCGTCATACGTGGTAAGTAGTTGAGGTAGGGTTGGCTAGAATTTCTTTTTCATAATTTTTTTTTATGGACATTTCCGTACTGGATGTAAAGTTGGACAGCTTTTGATGTTGACAGTGGTTAGCCTTACCGTCAGATCTTGATTTAGACATGAGTTTGGTTGGTGTGTGGGTGTGTATTTTGGACACGGAGGGGAGGCACTTAAAATGCCTCTGAAATTGCGAATGTGCAGTTTAATTTTATGGGTGAGTTTAGAGTGATGTTAGAGTGACAGAAATTGGGGAGAGACAATATACAATATTATTATTGTTTATTATTGATTTAATGAGCAGACTGCCCTAAGGATGTATTGTTTGACATTTGTTCCATGGTGCAGAACTATCTGTATGTGAATGTGTGTGTGTGAGTGTTTGTCTGTCTGTCTCTCTTGTTTTATCCTCTCTCTCTCTCTCTCTCTCTCTCTCTCTCTCTCTCTCGTTTCCTGCACTCTAAAGACTTCTCTCAAGACTTCTGTCAAATTCAGTTATCAGGTTTTCTTAACTACGCATGAGAGCTAGAAAGAGACAGAAAGAGAAACAAGGAGAGAGAGACAGAAAGAAAGAAAGAGAGAGAGAGAGAGAGAGAGAGAGAGAGAGAGAGAGAGAGAGAGAGAGAGAGAGAGGTGCATTTGAACTCGACATAGGTCAGCAATCTCGTGTAGTTGTCATGGATTTTATCTTATCAACTTTGCAGTATTTCAGCGATATCCATTATCCAACCCGTCCCCTCTACTTGAGACCCCAACCCGCCACCACTGCTGGGAGATCCTGCACTTTATTTATATGTGCTTGTCTTTATCTACCTCATTGACACACTCAGACTGTGCAGTGCATGATAATGAGATAAAATCTGGCTTTTTGGGACAAAAGAGGAAGAAGTGGGCACAAAAAACAATTATCTTTACACTATTGCCCTCAACAAGCGCTTCATTTTTTCCCCTTCTATTTGCGTGTGTTTTGTTTGTTCTTTTCTTTGTCTTTTGTTTGCCGTTGCCTTGGATTTACAAAGCTCATTTAAGAGAACACGCTTTGCAGGGCTTTGTTCTTATCTCAGACCTCCTATGTTTCACGCAAGTAAAAACACACACACTGGGCGGTTCTGGCTTGCCTATTCACATTTTGCTCCGATATTCTCAAAAACAAAAAAAATAAATAAAAAGAAGTATTGTTGTAATTGACCTTCCCTGTTCTCCAAGGCATATTGTTTGACTTACATTAATGGCTAACACTGAGGGTAGTGATACATAGTCCAGTAATTTGGTATATGTGAATTATGCAAGTCACAGCAACATTGCCTTCAAGCTTTGGTGGGATTTCTGGCAGTTTTATCATAGCACTGAATGAACCTATTAAGTACGTCAAGTGCTTTGGCTTGTTCACATTTTGGAGTGCTTGGGCTGGACGTTGTCAAAATATCGTTTGAGTTGAAGCATAGTATTTTTTGTTTTGTATGCCTTCCTCACACCTAAGATTCTCAGTTTCATTAGATTTGATGGGGCCATGGTCTTTATCCAGAACAGTGGACAAGCACCATTTATGTACTACAGATTTTCAGTTAAAATCATTGAGGGTATCTCATTCATGATAAGTTTTCTCCAGGTCATACAAGATGGGGGGTAGACTTCCCCCTATGTCATAAATTTGAGGGGGGGGGGNGGTGGGGGTGATTTGTGAATTCTTAGAGAGGTTTTAGGTTTTTCTCAGGTTTTGCATTGCAACTTTTGGAGTGCAAAGAAGAGGAGATGGATATGAACGTTCAGTGTATTTTTAGGGGAGGATTTTGAAATTTAAGGAGCGAATCGCACAATCTCATGGTCTGGAGAATACACAAATGGTATAATCTTTCAATGAAAATTATTAGGTAACATCTCCCTCATGATAACCAGGTTTTCATTTTGAAGTTTTACTGTTTCTTTTGACATCTGCATTAACGTCTGCATGACAATCCTGTATAAAATTTCAAAATGTGATAACCTGGTCAATTTGGTAAATACTACTGACACGTTTGAAGGCTGTTCACTCAAAGTTTAATTTTCCTGTTTTTTTTTTAGAACTGTTAGGAACTTTCTTGCTCTGGTATCCAGAATGGATGTGTACTAAATAATGTTTCTGGCTAATTTGAATGAACATTGTTTAACCCTGCTTTTAGCAGAATCAGCAACAGATCTGTAAATGTACATTCCTGTTTCTCCATTTTGTGTTCAGGGATTTCCCATAGCAAACGGAGTGGTTCACCCACTTGAAATTACAGAAGCTCAGTCATTATAAATATATCTTTCCATGCACTACTTACAGTGCAATTCTGCTAACACACTTCCCTGTTCAGTACAATCCCATTCAATAGTCCCAACTGATTTGTTCCATTGCTCCATAATAAAAGCATTGCGAATAACACAAAACATCTGATAACACACCTTCTAAGACTTGGTCCAAAGGGTGATTCTGTTATCAGAGTTCCACTGTAATTGAAAAGGTAGGGGAGGGAAAGAAGTAATTTTCCTGCCATGCAGATCTGTGGCAATAAAATTTACTAGGTTAGTTTTAAGCAATACTGTAATTCATATGGGAGACGTCTGTGACTTACTGCATGTGAAGGATATAATATGAAATTACATGTATTTAGGTAAGATGTTTCCAGTCGTGTTGCCTCATGAACTGAAAGTTATATTATTTTTGTTTCAGTTCACCTGTAGTGTAATGGAACAGAATGGCTGCCTTCTCTTTGGGGAAGCTGGATGCAATATGTGCCCGCCTGAAATCCTCGCAGCAGTCCATCGCAGACAGCTCCACCAGTGAGAGGCAGGGGACTCAAGTCTCTAAGGAGGAGGCTAAGGCACCTCTGCTTACTTTTGAAAATCAGAATGGAAGTAAGGAAGTGGGTAAAAATCCTTTAGAGTCTGATGTCAATGCTTGTGATTCTAATATAAATTCCAAAAATGAGTCCCCTTCAGGTGGTCCTAAAAAGGACCAAAGAAAAGATAATGGCCAAGCAGAAGGTGAAGTTTATGAAAAGGTCCAGATTCAAAGCTCAAGCCTAGAGCATGATTGCCATTCTACAGGCAAGCAAGACAGTATTACCGGCAAGCATAGTAACAACAACAACAATGCTGAAACAACAGACTACAACAACGAAACATCAGCCTCACTGGCTGATTGTACAACTTTTGAGACTGCTGATTCCACAACTACTGCTGACTTCACCGTTTCATCCACAACTGCTGAACCTGCATCAAGCAACGAAAACATTTCTGCCAGGCGCTCAGATTCCATCCCAGTATCCATTCCACAAGCAACTTCCGATTCAGTGCTGGCAGCAAAATCAGAAGCACGCTCACCAGTTGTCAGCCAGTCATCATCTGCAGTATTATCATCTTCCACTTCATCATCTCAGAGCCATCCATTCCTTTCTGTGAGTGAGAAATCCACCCATGAACAAACTGATGATACATCTCATGTTAATGCTCATAATGATATTACAAATATTGATTGCAAAGTTACAGATAGAAGTAATCCTACAGCACCTGCTGTCACTTCATCTCAGGGTGTTCCTTTCAACACAAGTACAGATGCTTGTGAAATGCATCCAAATTGTGCAGGTATATCAGATGACAAAGCAATGTCATCATCATTATCATCATCTTCTATTTCATTGACATCATCACCTTCATCGTTATCAACATTGTCACAGATTAGAGCTGATAATGGAAACGAAATGATGAGCAATATGTTAAGTTCATCCGCTGCCAAGGAGGAAACTGGAGATATCTATCAGAGTGAATTAAAAGATTCATCCTCAGATTTTGATAACCAGGTCAGTGAGAAGCCCAAAATACCATCTGAGCAGCATGAAAGCTCAAAGTGTTCAGAAGTCAACCCTGCTACTGAGGCAGCTGACATGGATGTTGATTTACAGGGAGAAAGAAGCTCTCACAGTTCCAGTTTAACAGCTTCAACAAAAGATGATTTACAAGCACCACATGATAAACAAGATGTGAAGCAAGATTTGGAAAGAAAAGGGCAAAAGTCCAAAATAGATGTTTCAGGGCCAGGGACACAGATGCAAACACTAGACAAAGATGGTTTGTCATTGCCAGGAGATGAAAGAGTGTCAGAAATCAATATTGTATCAAATTTGGATATGGAAAAGAATGGGGCTGAGAATATTATCCCTGCAACATGCGGAGAAGAGAGACCAAAAGCAATGGAAACAGACCTGTCATCATCAGTGAAGGAAAGGCTAGAGCAAGACGATAGTCATCCTTCAACAATTGGGGGGATGGAAGGTTCGTCTACACCAGAAGACATAAGCCAAGAAAGTAATGCTCTAGCACCATCATTAGAAAATAAAAGAGAATCAGAAAACGTTAAATGGTCAGCATCAAGAAATATGGCCCAAGAATCTGAAAATGATAACCAGTCAAAACCAGGCGAAGAAAAGAAAATGGTAGAAAATGGTTTGTCTAAAGGAGAAACAGAAGAGGCAGAGAAAACTGATTTATCAGGATCAGCTCTGAGTAAAGGGAAGCCAGTCACTGAACAGCAGTCTAGTCAGAACTCTTCAGCAAAGATGGACCATGCAACAGTGACTCCTCCGCCATCTAGTGGGAGAAGAAAGAGACGCAAGGCAGCCAAACCTCAGAGACAAGTTAGAGGGATGTATTACGCTGATGTAGATTTGGAACAAGAAATGGAGTTTGGAAATCCAGATATTGTTAATCATATTGAACAAAGCAACAGCGATCTCCATCTTCGAGAGCAAGAAATACTTTCTGAAATCCATGAATCGGTAAAGTCTCAGAATTCCGACCACTCTGTGGACATTATTAACAAAGAGCCCCAACTGACTCAGCCGAATTCAGTTGCTCCACTTGATTTATCTGTTGGAAATTCAAGTAACCAATCACTTGAGCAGCTGTCACCAAGTGAAAACCAAGCCCTCTCTGTAAGTGTTGGCAAAGATTCATCAAGCACCAGCATGTTGCAAAATGAAGTTAAAGAAGACCTTAGCAGTAACAGCAGTGCCATCAAGCAGGCACAACCCAAGAATGCTGCTATGGAAACAGACAGTGCTGTTAAGCCTGGTTTGGAACCTGCGGATTCGAAAGTCTTGGTGGATTTTGCTCACAACACTATGAAAGAGCTCTTGGGAATTTACGGGTTTGAAGGTGCAGACACTAAGAACGTCAGTCTTGGTAGCCTTCAGAGCAGCACACCTGACAAGCTTGCAAGATTTCCCTCTGTTATAGAAGGGCTGTCTATGGCACCAGAGGTGAAACAGGAATTGCCAGAAAGCGGACCCAATGAAAGCCAGACAAGTCCAGGCAAGGCACGGAAATCAGGTCCATTTCGGAAGAATGTCTACACAAGTTTGATGCACCAGACTCCAGCAGCAGGTATGTAACTTAGTATTGTTATCTTTACATGTACTCTTTGCAAGCAGTCTTTTTCGCCTACTGCTCACAGTGGTGTCTGTAGGCACTTCATGAAAACAGTTCACAAATTTCTCATTCATTTCCAAGACAGCTTGCTCCCGAATCTTACCTAAACTAGTCACAGCCTTATGATACCCTTCATCACTATTGCAAGTAGATGACTTTCCAGAGACTGCATGAGTTTACTTGAAGCTTGTTCTGTGGGAAATTACATGTTTGCGTGAAAGGGTCATTATTCTGGTCTTTAGTGTTACGAAATTTTGTGCTCATAAGGTGTCCGCAAATGTTTCAAGGTCATATCTGCTGGGCCACTGGACACCCTTAAATGTTTTGTTGCCAGCTGCTTTCGTGCACTGTTTTAGGATGTTGAAAATGCTGAGGAAGGATGCTGGTCTAAAGCGCTGAAAGTGAGTTGACTTGAGACACGAAAAAAGTGAGTGTGAGCCGCAGAGCAAGTGGCACGGGCCTGGCGAGATTTGCTGGAAGACTTCATACACATCAATTTCCGTATTTCTGTGATAGCTGTCACAGCGTCTTGGACTACAAAATGTTGCTACTTGGGTGTCTTTATTACCCTACACTGTCTTGAGTCCCTCTTCTGCTGTTGTAGTATCTGCTGGTAGTATCTGGTCCTAGCCATTCGCTGATGACCTGCTCCCATCTCCCCCCTTCTGTCTATCTCTTCCTCCATTTGTCATTCAGCACGGTCTTGTCCAGTAAGTCATGTCTTCTTGATGTGTCCAAGACATTGACGTTATAGTGTTCTGATCAAACTGCTCGTCTGACATTCTTCTTCATGTGTTTGTGTTTCTTTCTTTCGCTGTCCCAATAACTTCTAGGGTTTGTTTTGTTCACTTCAAGTTCTCATTCTTTCTGTTGAGATTAAAAGTGGGGACACCAACAGGTATTTGTGTCACTCACTCCCAACCTCTGCTATTAATATTATAACATGCTCTGTTTCCATCTCTTACTACGCCTTTATACTTAGAGTGCTCATTAATATAAGGGAACATTTTGGAGTGATGTGTTAAGTAATGTACACAATAGTGTCTTTACTCATATAGCGGCCGATTTGAACCAGCCACCATTAACAGTCCAGCCCTAGAAACTAGCTCTTTGCCAGGTCTGGCGCTTTCGGTATCTTCTACTGCCACGTGTCAGGCAGCCTTGAGCACTGTATGTCGATGTTGTTTTTTTTTTTCTTTCTCTTAGTTAGAGATGCTGTCGCAGCAATATTTGGTTTCAGTATTTAGCGCTTATTGCAACGATAGATATTAGGATCGTGGATGGATTATTTAAAATTAAAATGTCTAAAACACCAGTCCTCAATTTCTTGGCTCAAAAAGCACAGTACAATAATATTGAACTTTGCATTTATTTTCGATGATATTTGCTGTTGTAATGGACATTTTTCATAACTTCACCTGTGTTCAAACCGCAACCATGGTCAAAATGTTTCGTGGTATATTTGTTATTTACATAAAATAAAGATTACTGCTCCCATTCACTCCTTAGAAACAACGATTACCCAGGCAACATTGTATTTCCGGGGCCAGAACTCAGACTGTGACGTCAGCACAGTCCAGTATCTCAAGAACTTAGCAATCTACTTGATGACAGCACTTCACTAGGATGCATTATTCTCCAGAACTTTGAGTTGTTTCAAACCGGTGTCAGTCAGTTTCTTTTGGTCCCTCTCATTCTTCTTCCATACCGATTGAGATTTAAGTTTTATGACATTGTGCATTAACCTAACCCCGCCCAATTGCCACGACTGTAACTGAGGTGTGGATATATTTACAATAACAGGACATCCTTTTCTCATACTATCACATTTCACATAAAGAAAGAAAAAAACCCACCGGGATCTGCCCACGGCGACAGCATATTTTTATACGTTCAAAGAATTATCATTCCTTACATTGTTCTTTGGGCTTGTTTGCGTTCAATTATCTGCCGACATTTTTAGATATATTGTGCGTCAGTTGGGCAATGCAAATTCGGAAGTCACGCAGAAGGAAGGATATCGCCCTCTTGGATGGAAATTTTGTTATAAACCATTTGCCATTAACAGTTAAAAAAAAAGGAAAACAAATGGTAGGGGTAGTCACCAGGTTAGGAGTATTTTGGTAGTTTTGGCGCCAGTCCAATGAATCAACATTTCGATGGCTGAGCGCAAGAAGTGACTATCTCCATTTTCACCAGTTTATTACAAAACAGCACACACGAAGTTGAGTTTGAACAGGTGATGATGTTCAGCATGCGAAAAACAATAACAAGTCTGAAGGATTTGATATAATATTGGTAAATAAACTTTTCATGCAAATTTAATGATCACCAAAATTTCAACTGCAATTTTCTCAAAACTAAGAAAAGTGGAGATAGTCACTTCTTGCGCTCAGTCGTCGATTTATATATATATATACATAGACCCTGATTTATTTACTAACACATGCAGGAAAACTTACTGAAACTATGTGGCAGTTTCAATTCCAGTCATAGTATTTGCACGAATTTAATTCGAATTTGCAAAGGCTATGAAACAAACCATACGTTTAATTAACATGAATGAGAAATTGGCATGTAACCGTTTACTCTGCTGACAGCTAAGAACGTTCAGATATAGAGCTTCTGTAAAAAGACTTCTCCGGGTCTTCTGACTGTTGGTCTCATAGTCGTTCATCTCTACTATGTTTTTGCATTGTTTGCGGTCGACTTGGCTCTCGACTCTAGTGAGTTCACATACCTCCTGATAAGAACCTCCTGACAAGATCAAAACTTTGCAGGCATGAATTTTGTTACATCTATTTGTCTATTATACATCTGTCCACACGGTGATGATTGAATACCATTCTAATTATGAATTCAAGAGAACATTGCACATGCTTCCAACCCTTTCATATTTTTAAGAGTCAGGATAAATTCTGGTTTGTATACACTCGACCTGAAATCAGTGTCATTCAAGATATTTCTAAACGTCCTGTCCTTAATGATTGGAGCCCTTTGCATCACCTTATCCCCGTGAAAGTCACATAACGTTATTGGTAACCCCTGTGAAGTCCAGTTGTGGTAGTCGTCGCCTGTCATGCTAGCACTGTTAATGGTAGGCCTGATTGCACCTTTTGCCTGATCATCAGGATTTCCGAACTTGCCTCTTCTGTGGCCGTATGCATCACCCTTACGTTAGCTATATAACGCACCTCGGTAACCACGGGGAACTCCCAAAACATTAGTAGTGTTCACTGTAAGTAACGCAGTACGTTAACAAATTATGGATTATGCATACGGCCATTGGAGCTAAATCCCAGATTTTTTTTCTTGTTTTGAAAGCCCTTGTCTAAAAACTCTTTGCCTTTTGCACCCAAACAGTTAATTGGCCCGTTGGCTCTTTCTTGGCTGCAAAGGGCGTTAAATAGTAGCTAGGGCCCTTTGCCCATGGTTTTAAGAATTTCAAATCTCTCAGACATACCTGCACGTGAGAAGCAGACATGCATTATTGTTGGTAATCATTCATTCATTCAGTTAGTCAGTCTGGCCAACCAAAAGGACCTAATGCATGTATATTCTTTGATTTTGCCGGACTAATGAACATTTAAGCTGTAGATAAACCCCGGGGCATTTTAATGCTATGAACTCTGGAAATATATAATCGCATTTTATATCGTCATGCCTAAATTGTAACGGGTAACATGACAGCAGCAGAAGGGATCAGGAAACACAGGACGCCAGATTTTCTAGATTAAACCTTCAGCCAAGGACAAAGCCTGAAAGTTTTTGATAAATTTTTCAAGCAGAAATGTATCATAACCTTCATTCCTGAGAAAGTACAAAAGACGAGGAGAAAGTAACTATGTGTCATTGGTGAATCAACAGGTGTAGCCACTCAAAAGCTACCGTGCATTGCGATAGGTTATTGGAGTGAAGCTGAGGGAGTTGTAACACTTTTTGTCTCTTAGTCCAGCACTTGAAATACAGCAGGGTGTTCATGCCCTGTGGAAAGAATTTGCGTGTTCATGCCCTGTGGAAAGAATTTGCGGTTTATAGTCTCCTTCCCTTAAACTGCATGGGTTTTCAAAGTGTTAGGACTTCGGATATGGCAAGCGCAAATATCAGCGTCTGCGTCTGGACATGGACACAGGAGCTGCTGCGCCTTTTCTTGCTTTGATATGTACTTAGAATTGTTATTGTAATAAGTTACGGAGATCCGGTACTTAGACAATTTGTACGCAGTATTCCTTGTTTATGTCTAATTCGCTTCCTGTTGGTTACAGACTTCTAATTGGATGAAAATAACGTCAGATACGTTAGGAAGACAGTGAAAATTCTGTCCTTTGGACAGATTGTGGAGAATGGGCCCCAGATTTGTGAACCTACCTGCGAATTAGTTTGTATTCTCTTCTGATTTTGTAAACCAAACCTGAAGTTTGTGTCATTCACTTCGGTTTCGCTGTAGCATTCTGTGCGGAGCACTTGTCGTTAAGGAAACTAGTTAGCTTGTTTACACCTTTCGATGTATCGATTCGTAGCTCGAAAACGAAATGAAAGACCTATATTTTAAATATCATTTTTAATAAACTCATTGAATGCCAGTAGAGAAAACAGTTCTTTCGCTCAAAGAGGGAATTCGAATTAGGCTTCTGTAATCTGTTGGGCATTTCTCCTACATGATTTGGCTCATTTTTGGCTCTTTCTATGAGTGCTTTGGCTCTGGCTCGGAAAAAACAAAAAAGTCTGGCAATCCTGCTGATTTATCCACCCTGACATTCTTCTTAGTCCTGTTAACTGTGCCGAGCATTTTACTAAATAAAAGAAATCTGTGAAGAAATTAATAAGACCAGGAAGTGTAGACTTTTGAGGTTATTTCGACATCGGACAGACAAGGACTGGGAATTTGTGCCTGTAAGATTTTTATCGAAATGTCACCATTCCTACTCATGTGAAAATCTAGATCTATCAGGATACTTCTATGTCTATTTACAGGAACGACATGTCAACCGTTGCGCCACTCTGATAATGATTTTTTGTTTCAGTAATGTGGACCAGGTTTTGTAGGTGTTGCCTACAGATTTGTATCCCTGGTGCTATAAAAGATATAGGCCTATCAGTATCAGATACACCAGACCGAACATAATCAATAATGCAGGTTTCACATTTTGCAGGATCAGTATAAAAATCGCGGATATTTTGGAGAGAGGAAGTTATTAAGCAATTGTAGATAAGTTTTGGGGACTTTGCGAATGTGTGGCTGCGGGTGTTGTTTATCACTTAAGCGACTGTCGAGAAATCAAGAAAACTTAACAAGGAAGGGATTATTTTTGTCATGGAATTCTTCTTGATTATTCTATTATAAGGTTAACTATCTTGAGACAAGTATGCATATATTTTATCTGTGCATGTCGATCTGGTTTTAGGAAGGAATGAAGAGAGTCGGGATGGTTCAACGCGCAGACTGGTGAGATTCTTCATTTACTTAGAAGTCCCCTTCAGTAATTGTGGATTTGGGGATGGATTTCAAATTGTAGCGAGTGGGAAGGAGAAATATAAGGGCGTTCAATCTCTGTTGCAAGATATAATGGACGTTTTTCAAGTCATTACTCGTATACATGCAGATGTTATAGTTAAGAGAGTTTTATAGTCATCTTTCAGTTACATGCAGTCAAGATTGAAAAAGCAAGTGGCGACGAGTGGTTTTGGAGGTGGAGGAGTAGGAATGGGACTGGAAACGTAAAGGAAGTGGATAGTTAAAATGATAACTACCAGGATATAAAAATAGAAGACTTCTCGAGGAGTCAAGAGTCATTGCTTTTCATCATAACAATATTGAAATGCATACTTTTTAATTGGAAATTTTTTAAGAGGGGAAGTGGAATCAGAAAATGTTGTACATTCACTCCTAAGGTAGAGTGGGATGGGGTGTTTTTCTTCAAGGAATTAAGTTTTAACGTCACGCAAGTAGAAGTCCACAGTAACACTTTTGATAAATGATGTTCATCAGGGCAAAATGCAGTATACACTCAGAGAAGATATTACAGTGGCGTGCTTGCATTTAGGGGCGTATGGTCGCGAAAGAGAAGACCATCCCACAAATTCTGTGTTTTGAGATACTGAGGGATGAAGTTTTCCAAAATTTAAATTTAAAATCGATTTTCTCAGCTGCCTCCAGGTAGCATTTTAAAAATCTACACTAAGGTTGCGATTTCACTCCATAACAGAACTCTAAATTAACATCAAGTTAATATTTCACAGATACAAAGAACTTAACAAAAACTTCATGGGATGGCCCACTTAAACTCTTTCTCATTGTCAAATTGAGTTATAAAGATTTGTAAAAGAGAAAAGTTGGCGTTAGAAGTCCCCACAGGCCAAAAATAGCTATTTTATCCAAATACTGTAGTGAGATTTGAGTCAATATCCACTCATAGAACCCTTTATCGCCAAAATCGCAAAAATGTGGGATGGTCCACTCTTGCTCTACGGCGACCATATGTTTCCGGTTGTCTTCTGTCTGCGTTCTGAGAGCTTGCGACGGCGTCTTGAAGGCATGTGTCTGCTTCGGAAGATGTAACGGAAACCAGTCTAAGTCTGTCCATTTCTATGATTCACAGAACTGATCCAGAGTTGGAGAAGTCCGGCAAAAATCCTAATGGTGCAGTGGCGTGAAACTATTGCATTCCAGATCTGCGAATTTGTCTTGATACTGCACATATTTGAATCACAGTTACTCTGTTTCCTGTATTACTACAGTCAGCTTTAATGAGTAAAATGCTAGTAATTAAGCATACTTAATTAGTATTAGCTAAGGTGTCCCGGTACTGTCTGGGAGGGAAGGTAGGGGTGGGGAGGGATGAGGGCGCTCAAACATACCATATCCAGATGCACTTGTACTGCCTGTCTTATAGCAACATCATTTTGATCAGACTTGTTGAAAAATTTGGCCCCATATTGCCAGCTTAGCATCTCTGAGTTTCACTATGATGTCGTGTGCTGCTAAGCCACTACTTGACTTATCACGCCACCGGGCGTGTGACTGCATAGTCTTGTTCCTTAAGTACAATGCACGAAAGAGCCTCTGCAGTTTCACCGACGTCTCAAGGAATCATATGGGGCCAAAAATTTATGTCTCAGTGATTCTTCCACGCCATTCCAGGATGTCTTGCCAAATTTGAGACCCTTGCGGTAAGCTGTGCAAATATATGTACCTGACAAGCAATCAGATCCAGCCAGTCAGTCTCCCAGCAGATTTCATGTTCGTAACTTAAATCTCATTATTTGCAGCTGTGAGGATGTCCGAAATATAAGTTTGTGAACAAGATAAAGAAAAAGAAAATCATGCTATGACCCTCACAGAATATTTCTGAATGGTAGCTGTTTAGTATTGGATACAAAAGGCACGGTTGTCTTAGTGCTGTTTTGACAGGTATGTTTCATCATGGTGCTATTACGACTTTTAGCGGAGGGGTTTCTTGTGGTTGTGTGATGCTCAACGAATGCTTCATGTTAGACAGCTGTGTCATTATATTTACGTATGTTTCACGATTACAGATCTTGCCAGTCAACAAGTTTCACAAACAAGTGTTTAGGCTTATTAAAGGATGCATTGAACGCTCTTTGATCGCCCCATCTTATAGAAAGAGTATAGGATACCAGAGGGCTGGAAGGCATCTCAGCGAAGATTTGAGGCTTGACGAAATGATTTCTAAAGTCATACTCCTTGGCAAAAGAAAAAAAAAAGTGCCTTTCTTTAGCGGCCTAAAGTGAATTCAATGCCTTCTTCGTCTACACGACGGTTCTCTAATTTTAATGAGCTTTGGAGAAATATCCGGGTTCCTTAGGTCACCGCGAACTGATTTAGCCTGATGTGCATTCCAGACGCATAGACATGTAGGAAAAGTGCGGGTCGAAATAACATCTATTATTGTCACGGTCATTATAAGTATCTAAAACAACACATTAGGTTAAAAGTGCGGGGGGTGGAGGATATTATTCGGGTGTTTTTAAGCCGTAGGGGAGAGTGAGGAGAGAATCCTATAATCCGAATGCCAAGAAAGAAGTAAGGATTGGTTGTTTTTGAAAATAGGCCTTTGTTCCTACAGGCCAGAATTTTGGATAAATGGCACAAGGGGAGAACTTGAGTTTCAGCATCCTTTATCGTTTGTCTGAGGCCCAGAATTTCTTGAGAAGCAACGTAAGTGGAGAACTTGGGGAAAGAAAACGAAAATGCTCGATATTTCCCATTTCTCGCCAGCTTAAGTTTCTTGCTGTCTGCTGTGTATGTTTGTGTGTTGTCGTGTTGCTGGGAAACTATTTAGTGCGACCCTTTCTTTAGTGTACAGTAAGCGAAATCATTGATGCGAACCGACTCTTACAATTGTTCTGTGAACCCCCGAATCAGATTCTCTCCTTAAANACACACACACACACACACACACACACACACACACACACACACACACACATACACACATTCTCTCTCATCTTTATTTCTTTCTCTCTCTCTCCCTCCATCTCTCGCCCTTTCTCATTTCCGTCCGCTCGTTTACAACTGTAGTTTTCCTTGATGAGAAAACTTCTTATGTCATAGATTTCATTTGGCCTTATTGAAAGACCAGACAGCCTGTAATAAAAGCAGCCAAAGTGAGTTTGGTACATTTTTTCCCATTACTGTCGATAGGGAACAGATGGACCATGAGAGAATGTTATGTTTGTGAGGTGTTCGAGTTAGTGAGTAAATTTTGATAGATATAAAGGACTAGAGACCAAAGCATTGATACGAATAAATAGGTTCCTCACCCCACGCCCCACCCCGAATTCGTGCGAGATTCCAGGATATTGTTGTCCTTCTGTTTTGTGTTACTAAATACTGCCTGATTCTAACAGTTCGGGCCTTCAGAGGGGAGGGGACGAAATTTTGGGAAATTTCTGGGAGTCAGGTCTAGATCAACATCTATCTGCGTCACATGATCGCACTTTTTGCTTAGTCACACAAGAGTTGATTTTCGGTCGCTGTGTAGTCGCGCGATCAACATGTTGTAGCTTATTTCATGTCATGCTTCTGTGAAATTGCGATTATGCGGAGTCGACTAATGGCTGACCGGGTGATTTGAGCGGGATTGCCAGACTCGGCTCTTTTGGAGCCAAATATGAGATATACTTTTTAAAAAGCCCTTGGCTTTCAAATAACTGACTGGCTCTTTGCCNCTCCCCCCCCCCCCCCCCTTTTTTTTTGTTTGGTTCCAATGGACTATAGGTTTAAAGTGACGAATTTCCTGTAAAAAAAAGTACTTATACCTTCTTAAACTGGTGTTTCAAGTGGTCATGCCTCTCAGAATGCCCGATGAACACAAATCAGTGAATGATGGCTGTTATCATTTAACAGTAAGTTCTTATTATGTTGCTCTAATGTATGTTTGAGAATTATAAGACCCACGTATATCCAATACATAGACAGATCGTTGAAGATTTCTCGGCATGAGTTAAATCTGACCCCAGTAGACCTATCCCGGAAATCGTTTGACTGTTTGTTTTTTTTTAACTCTTTTTGTATGCGATTTGGCTCTGGCTCGAAATAAATGGAAAACAACCCCGGATTTGAGCCCGTCAGAAGTTAAGAGTGGATTACAAAGGAATGGGCAGTTCTTAATTAGGTGATTCTGAAAGTGCCACGGTTCAATGAAGTCTATACATATATTAAGTTACAGTACATGGAAAATCCCAGCCTTGAGCCAATGTGGTTGAGTAAAGAAACAAAAAAACCCCCAGGAAATGGGAGTATGGGATGTTGTCCAGTGCAGTTAATACCAAGATTCTAAGTGAGATCTCTTAGCTGCTGATACTACCAGCTATTCCAAGGACGTAGATTCGCCTTTGCGACTGACTAGCAAGTAATGAGATATTTTAAGTTACGCCACGTGATGCCACACGATCTAGAGATTGCTAGGATATTTTGATAAATGACGAGCAATCATGCATGAGCAGAGCATGTAAACAAACCAACGTGTGAGCAAGAATTCCTAGGTCACGTGATGGAGCTGAAAATACCTAATTGCTTCTGATTCGATCAATAAATATCTAAAGTATAAATGAGTATCTCCGTATTTTGCCTGTCAGTCGCTTTGATTTTTTTTGTGTTATAGTTTTGGCTCTGTCAGAAACCAGGCATGAAACCCATGAGACAGCCTAAAGGATGCCTTATAAACGCCGCGAAAAATACATAAGGAGAAACCTGGCGTCAGAAGGATTGGAACTCAAGATTGTTCCCTCCAATCGGCAGGAGCTCCTCCTCGGAGCCACCCTGCCGGCCTCTCAGTCACAAAGGTAATTCAGAAAGTCAAGTATTGCTTAAGAGACTACTGTAAAAAAAAAAAAAAAGTAAAAGTTATTCTTCGGAAATAATGAAACAGTCTTGTGCGGCGCCCTTTTGTCCTTGGAGTTGAGACAAGATATGCTTGCTTAGCATATTATATTATATTTCATATTAAAAATATATATTTATATTGAAAGGAGGTAAGAGCACACATATAGTACTGTCCTCTTTGGCAAGCTAGGCCTAATGCGGAGGGAATAACACAATCGTCTTCGCATTTCGCTAGTATGAGGACGAGGACCCTTTTCCGGAGAGTGGAGCCAGTTTTGAGTTTATAAATGTTAATGCGTGTGTATGTATCCAGTTCCTTGACCATTGGCTCCTACACTGAACCCCCTCCACCCCCTACTCTTAAAAGAGAAAAAAACCCAAAACAACTTTTGCAAGGGGGTTGCTGCTTCCTCGTGTAAAGATTACCTCACTCCCCCCAAACCCCAAATGTATCCATTGCTCTCACTTTTCCTCCCAGCTAGACCATTTGCTGTACTTCATGTTGACGGTATCTGTTATGAACTTGAAATACCATAAATAGGGCCTTCATAAATCTAATATTATTACTGGAATGCCTAGTGGTAAAAACGTAGAGGCTTAGGTTGCATTCGACCTCGCCGCGGAAAAAAAATAGGCAATCAAATTAAATTACAGTACAGGTAGTCTCCCAGGCCTAATAGCAGAGTGGACATTTTATACCAAGGTATTTGGCAATCAAAGCGGAAAAAAATGGTCGAAAAACCTGTTTGCTCGAGGCCAACGCGAGCGAGCCACGCAGTTATTGGTCTGGATACTGAACTTGTGCTCCACGGCCTAACACTCGGCTAGCCTACCCCTCGTATCGAGGACCGACCGTGGTTTGTGGGAAACGATTTTGAGGCAAACAGTTCAGTATGAAAACGGCGATATAAGGCGGATTACCGAGACCCATGCTTGGCTGGGGCCCAAAAAAATGTAAATTTTCCCCGCTTTTTGCCCGGGCGACACTGGGCTGGTGATATAACGAAATAAGAGGTTTGGCCTCGCCGCGTTGTTGATCGCATGGTATACCGGCTTTATGTTCCTACAGACGGATCTAAGGCCTTGTCCCTTAGCAACGCACTAAAGCAGATTGAGTTTGGGCATGGGTAACCTTGTGTTGATTCGTGGGGCCTTTGTGTGTGTGTGTGTTTTTTTTTTTGTTCCATTCGTTCTTTGTACTCCTGCCTTTTCTTTCTGTCTTCCTTTGGTGTTTTTTGCTAATTCATTAATATTTCTTTCTGTCATCTTTATTTCTGCCTGAAAATGAAATCACACTTTAATCACCTCGTGGGAAAAAAATGTTTACACTGTGATACAGAATTATACATCTTAATAGTAATAATACGTGAATAATAAAACACAGCGTATAAGTACAGATAAATATGCTTTCTTTATATATACAATTTCTTAATTTCTGTTTGAAAATGACCTCACATCTTAGTTATTCCTTAATGAAAATATTTACTAAGCCATACAGAATTACACACCTCATTAGTAATAATGCATGAATAATAAAACACAGTGTACTATTACATATAAAATATATGCGTAGTGTAATATTTCAATGAAAAACTATGCCTTGCCAGCCCTCCTATATGCATTGCGCTTTCTCTCTCTCTCTCTCTCTCTCTCTCTCTCTCTCTTCCCCCCCCTCCTCTCTCCAGTTTGTTTCCGCCCCCCTGCCACCAACTAAATCCTCTTGCCTATACCTTTCAATGAGTTGCATACCATTATACTAACGTGGATTTTGCTTACGAACAGCTAGTAGTAGCGGTAGGAGAGAAAAAAAAATCCATTATTGCTACTCCCATTGAATTTTACTAATTTATACGAGTATAGAAAAGTATGAGGAACAGAGCAACACCGGACGAGAAGTGACCAGCTGGTCGAAGTTTTATTCCTTTGTGTCCATAGAAAAGGGTGGCAGATCTTGATGACTGTTTGATTGACTTTAACAGTGGAAATAATGCTGTACGGTTTGCTCCATTTTGGTCGGGGGGGAGAGGGCTGGGGCTACAGGGTAGGTTATACTGACGACAAAGACGATCGGTCGGAAACAATAACACGCGAGTTTAAAGTTGTTTTTTTCTTTTTGAGAAGAAAAACGAGGGTGGAGGATGGACGCAGGGGCTTAAAAAGCTACAGGACCGTATCCGAATTATTCAAATAGTTCAGACTTTTCTACCAGTGGCAGTGTTGGGACCAGGCACTCGGCTAAGACATCTGGTGCACTTTATTTACTCACACAGTTTGTTTGTTCAATCTGCAGGCATATTGGTACCTCCGCCTAACACCCGGTTGCGCCATAGCATATTTCAATGTTGATAGAAAGCGGAAAAAAAGACCACATCTGTAACGGATCGGTTGTAACAATAAGCAACTTGTATCTTGAATAATTTCAGTCTGGGGTTCCCGTCCTCTTTGTTATTGTTAAATTAGCTTTTTATTAATGAAAGGGACTAAAAAAGTTAAAATCTGGATATTTGCGGCATAATTACTTCTTCCTCGCACAAGTTGCTGCATGAATAGAGTGGCTTGACAGCCCATGCGTGAGTGAGGTAGTCTCCATCTGTATTTGCAGGCTGACAACAAATAGGAGTTACCGTGCATAACATCAGCGATCGACAGTGAGTGCTTGTAGTAGTACCACCAGTGAGAAGTCAGCATATTCATAACATGATCCATACGAATACAGTTCATTGGCCGTATGCATAATCCATACGTTAGTTAACGCAGTGCGGTAACCACGGGAAACTCCCAAAACATTAGTAGTGTTCACCGTGGTTAACGCAATACGTTAATTAACGTATGGATTATGCATGCGGCCACAGGTTACCTCTCTAGTCTTCAAACCGCAGGAAACTTGGGAAACAACGGGGCAGTATAGTGAAATTTTGAAAATTTTAACCCCCCC
>JAWQUT010000041.1:902332-1026172 GCA_033807755.1 Ellobium chinense
TCCCAACCTCCATATATTTGAGGTAGTTGATAAAGTTAACTGCATGTTTTGGATTACATCAAAGGCCGCCAATTAGCATCATCACCGTGACGACGACTAACAGTATCACTACTAGTACCACTACCACAACCACCAGCGTCCTCATTACCCCCACCACCCTCACTACCACTACCTTCACTGCCACCACCACCACAAGTACAAGTATCATTGCCACCACTTTCACTACCACCACCCACACTATCCACCATCATCACTATGATCCTCACTACCACCATTCTCTCTACCATCATAACGACTGTCTCCGTCACTCTCACTGTCATCACCACAAATATCCTCATTACCACAAAACAGTGACGACTGCCACAACAACCATCACTGTCACTTCCACTATCACCACCACCAATGCCAATCATCATCACAGTGCGACCGCCGCCGCCACCCTCGTTACTATCACTATCACCATCATCTCCACAACCGTCATTATTAATATGACCTCCATCAACATCACCACCTTTACTGACACAACCGTGACGATTGCCGTCCTCACCCTCAATACCACCACTACCTCGACGACCCTGACCACTCTTACCGCCACTACCATTACCACCACAATGGCGAGCGCCACCACTATCCTAATTACCATCACTATTTACCATCACCACCGCCATAGCCATCATTACCATCATCACTAACGCCTCTCCTTTTACCATCACCACCACCACTATCACCACTGACAATTATTACCATCTTCATTACCACCACCACTTTTACCACTGTCGCTATTACCATCTTCATTACCACCACCATCACTACCACATCACTAACGCCGCTATTGCCATCTTCATTACCATTACCACCACCATCACTACCATCATTACCAACGCCACTACTATTACCTTCACTACCACCACTATCACAACAGTCGCTATTACCACCTTCATTACCATCATCATCACAACCGCCTTCTTAACCAACACAACTACCATCACCATCATTATTGTCATCTTCATCACAATGTAAACTACCACTATTTGAAACACTACATCTTCATGATCAAACTCTAGACGCAGAAAAAACTGTCCCATGTTGCTGCACTTGATAGCTGCATGGATATTTCTTATGAGGTCATGTCCTCACTACCGATCGTTTCTACTTTTAAGGTAAAATATGTCTTTCATTTTTGTTGGTTTCTATTTCTCAATGCGTCACCCTCGTTTTGGGGGTGCCTTTTGACTTCGAAAGCCCCGTTTTCTATTTCGCTATACAAAAACCGTTTTATATTATGCTATGACCTCTGACGTGGAAAGGATAAGAGGGAGAAAAAAAGGGGGTTTTAAGCAGTTTAATTGTGGGAAACTTTCTTGGGTAGAAGCCAAGTTTTAAACAGTTTTCTGTGTTTAATGTGGGGGCGAATAAACTCATTTTGTTGGGAAGAAAGGAAAGAAACGGCAAGGCAGAGGGCTTTGCTTTATGCAGCCTGTATGGTATGTGTATGTTGATTTTATTAGATCTGGGATATTTGTGCGGCGTGCTAGGAAGGGGGAAAAAAGTTACTTGCTACTCTTTGTTCCTTTCGTCTGAACACGTGAATATGTAAATTATGCGCGAATAGGCGTGCGTTTTCAAAGTCTTGTATTCAATACGACTCTGTATTTCCGCCATGCCAACCCTATACATGCATACACAAATACGCCATTTGATAGATATGTTTCAAAAATATTATGCCTCAGCTATAATATATTAAGGAAAACTATTGATTTTCCTGGTGGGCGTTTTCAGTTTATGAGTTGTTTTATACTGTATATAGGCCATATTTTAGAGAATACTCTTATTTTCAGTCTAGGGTTTCCAAACATCAGTATTATATTCGGGGCACTGTCATAAATAATGTCGCTCTAATCCTCGCTGTAGTAGACAGGATTTTCCTTCGAAACAGTGCCTGTTAGACGTCCTGCCTTTTTTTTTCTTCTCCTTTTATTACTTTTAATATGGAGTACTGCGCATTAATTCGGCGCATATCTAGTTTTACAGGAATGAAATATACAGCACAGTCCGGGGCGTTGATAGTATAAATATAATATTATGTGCCAGTAATATTTCAACGGTATTTGAAAATAAATAATCTGCTCGGAAAGTGTCAGCTCTTTATATTATATAGCGACGTTGCTCATACATGCTGACATAGGTATGCGGTGGGGATCTCGTCTTTGGGGAATTGGTCGATAGAATTTTGTGATTATCAACCCAAGATATGATAGCGTAAAGCCCACTAACTTGATGTGGTCGACATCACTAGGTCACAAGCCGTTGAGTAGCAACACTGTATAATTATATAAGGACATGTTTTATGAGGGCCACTGGATAATTGCACTCTCTGCCACACTCGTGATGTGTTGCAATCAAGCAGAGTCAGCTGCACTGAGATACCCACGGTCGCCAAATTAGCATGAGGTAGACTATGTGTAAATATTAGTGGTGACTGTATTACCAGAATGGCTGGTTATCTGGCGGTATTTGTAGTCCCCTAAAGCGGTTACGCTCTATTCGAAGACTTCCAAACAATCTATAAATAATTCCCTTAGAAAGACAACATCAGTCAGGAACGAGTTGAATAATATTCGGAGCAAATTAAATTTTATACTGATACTAGCGATACACTCATATCTAAGGCCCCTTTTGTTAGGATAATTTTTATTTGATCATCAAGATTAATGTGTGGTGACGCATATTTCAGGAGGTTGGATGGGTGAAGGGGGTGGTTTTAAATGGTCTTATGTTTTTGGTGAAAGGGAAGGGAGGAGGGGCGGGGAGATGAAAGGTTCAGTTATCTTCTGTGGGGTTTGCTTTATAAGAATCTTTGGTTCACAGCCTCATGCTCTGGTTTCTTCCAGATATTTTCTCCCCTCTCATTTGCAGTCTTCCCTTCTGTCTTTGTATGTGAAGCCGCCTTCAACCTGTCGCTTGAGATCAATTTTACGTCTTCATCGTGGTGGTGAAATAGACGCCCCCTGTCCCCTCCCCTCCCCCCTCCACTTTGGTTTTTTTTTTTTTCGAACAAAAAATTGATGAGGGCTAATGTCGTCAGTACTATGACTGCTGGCCTGGACAGATCTAGATGCACAGCTTAAAAATGTACATGCTCATGTATCGGTATGAAATATTCAGTCAAAAACACTCGTTTGGCCTTTCACATGAATCATTTAACCTTTCACCGTCGGTGACAAAAATCATAAATAACCTCCATTTCTTGTTGACATGATTGACATATTGATGGGACTTACTATTCATCTTCAGAGACTATACAAAAAAAAAAAGAGGGGCGAGGAGTGAGGGGGGGGAGAGTCATTACAAAACTCTGCCTCCCCTCTTTTTTAGTTTTTTACGTGTTTAAAACGTCCCTGCCTTTATTATGAAAATTCATAGAAGTTCTATTTTTAGTTGTTTACACAGAATTTGGAATACAACAATATTCATTTAAAAAAAAAGGGGGGGGGGCAGAGTTGTCATGTACAGTTCGTTACACTGTTTTTACTCGCTGACCAGACGTTTGAAGGGGCGGAGGGGGGAGGAGGGGTAGCCACTCTCCATCTTTCAGCTCTCACCACAGGCCATTTTAATTATTTCTGCGTTCACAGATCCAACCTAGCTATTGGCTGTAGTTGCCCCCCTATTGCCCCCCCCGCCCCCCACCTCGCAGCCAAATTACTAACAGAAATAATACATACGAACATGAAATTCAACTGTTGACCCACGACTTGATGATTGCCGGTAATAAATTATGAGGAGTATAAGCAGCTTGTGGAAAGAAAAGAAACCACAGAAAGGGACACAGATTATTTTTGGACTTTTTTTTTCTTTTGGTGCCAAAACGTTACTGATAGCATCCTCCCATCCCCATTACCCCCCCTCCACCCCCCACATCCTCGCTCCCACACACACAAAATTCACGAACATGAGAATAAACATGTCTACCATTTCACTAACGATTTGATAGTTGCCAATTAATGTGGATTGTGGACTGAAAAAGCAAACAACAACAACAACAACAACAACAACAACACACACACACACACACACACACACAGACAGAGAGCGAGAGAGAGAGAGACGGAGACGCAGCTTACTACTGGGCTACCTTTTTTAAGACTTTACTGATATCAAGCACAAGTATCAAGATTTACTTGATTGTGAGAATGGCTGTTGAAACAGGCAGGGGAAAAATATTGGGGGGTAGCATATTACAGATTTCTCTGAAAAGCACAAGGCAGTTAATGTAGGGTTGATAAGGCACATTATGCTATCTAATGTCATCGTGACCTTTGGCAAGTTTGAGTGTCATTCTATGGCTATTAACAAGAGTAGTTCTCAGTTTTGCTTCTTGATGAACTAAACCTCGTAAGCTTTACCAACAGGAGTAAGGCTAAGAATTAAAGAGCGTTTCTCCGAAACTCAGTAACTGGACTCTGAAAAGTTTTAAGATAAAGGAAAATAATGTTAGGGTTGGGCAGAGCTGTATTCATATGTACAGAGTTCGTGAACTTAAGTTCGGTTTGCGTGAACTTGATCTGAGCTGAAAAGCGATTTTGTACGAGCTGATTTGGACCTGAACTGTAGCTTTTTTTTTTTTGAGTGCTTGATCTGAACTTTAATTTTCTACATAAATTTCAGTTCTGTTCACCAGAACCGACTGCCAGTTTCTAAAATCAAGGGGAACTGATCTTGTCGGAAAACCACTCAATTTTCATAGAACAGAGTTAAATTTGATTTTAGGGCTTTTTTCTCTCAGTGAACTGAACTTAATCTGAGCTGACTTCTTTGGTGAACTTACCCCATCCTGATAATTGCTCTTCGCATAATTATGCAATTTCATTTACGTTGTAATATTGTCTTGAGTTATTCAGTTTTCAAGCTCAGTTTTGTTTTGAATGGTTTAATAAAGAAAGTTATCTCTGAATCCACATTTAAGTCACTTTTCAGCGAAAGTGCACTTACAGAATTTTGGGAAACTCCCTTCAGTTGTTTTCGCTCTGACCTTTAAGAATGATTAAGCTGCTTACAGGCTCTGTAAATTGTGCTGCTCAAAACAAGACTAGAATTTGTTTTCGTTTTGGTTTTTTTCCTTGCACATTTGCCATTAAGATTTAGCTTAGAGGAGATTCATTTGAAAGCCGAAATGCACAAATAAGCTGGCAGTTGATGTCATATTATTATTTTTCATTCTGTCCCTTGTATAGCCTATGGTACAAAGTACACGAGTCATGTTTTTTTAAGATAAAGCGAAGGTTTGTTTTCACTGTCTTGTTTTCTTTTATCTTTGATTTGAGTGCAAAAGAAAAGAGGGGGGGAAAAAAAACACCAACCTACAGAAGGAAACGTACATGTAATTTGTAGGGGGGTTTAGTGTTACTTCCCTGCTCACCCCCCCCCCCCCCCCCCCCCCCCCCCCTCNTCTCTGAATCCACATTTAAGTCACTTTTCAGCGAAAGTGCACTTACAGAATTTTGGGAAACTCCCTTCAGTTGTTTTCGCTCTGACCTTTAAGAATGATTAAGCTGCTTACAGGCTCTGTAAATTGTGCTGCTCAAAACAAGACTAGAATTTGTTTTCGTTTTGGTTTTTTTCCTTGCACATTTGCCATTAAGATTTAGCTTAGAGGAGATTCATTTGAAAGCCGAAATGCACAAATAAGCTGGCAGTTGATGTCATATTATTATTTTTCATTCTGTCCCTTGTATAGCCTATGGTACAAAGTACACGAGTCATGTTTTTTTAAGATAAAGCGAAGGTTTGTTTTCACTGTCTTGTTTTCTTTTATCTTTGATTTGAGTGCAAAAGAAAAGAGGGGGGGAAAAAAAAAACAACCTACAGAAGGAAACGTACATGTAATTTGTAGGGGGGTTTAATGTTACTTCCCTGCTCACCCCCCCCCCCCCCCCCCCCCNAATCCGCCCCCTTTGTTTCTTCAAGCAAGTGCACGATGGAAAGCATACAAAAGAAGTTGTATGATTTTGCTTTTAATTTTACACCATTGTTGCCCTAGGCTTAATTAAAAGAAAGGATATTTTGTATAAATAAAAAGATGGAAGGTTTGTGTTCAGGTCAACAAGACACCAAAAAAAAAAACCGAAAAAAAGAGAGATCAGCCATTAAACCATAACATTCATGAACACGTGCAACTCTCCTGTCATTAAATGTAAAAACACAGGATAATGACATTTGCCGTACATGTGAAAAGTCTTAAATGAGACCTTCACAAATTTGCTCTATTTGCATAATTAATTTCATGGAGACAGGGTTAAAAGTTATTGGTGGCTATAGTAGTTAGGTACATTTACCTACGACAAGATGGCCCTGCACAAACGTTAGTTTTTTAATCCTTTTTTTTGAGGCAGAGTAAAGTTGTACTGCTGAGCTGCAGTTTTCAGTGAATACTTTATAGATGCATTACATTGCCTCAAATGAGACATTTTCACCTCATTAATTATAGACAGCTAACAAAATGTTTGTGAAACTGAATTTTTTACATTCCTGATCTGTCACCAGAGGTTGTTTTACTTCTGCAGTTGTGTTTATATAGTTTATGTTTTGTTTCTACTCCATCCCGTCATACATTGTTTAAATATTCCATACGTGTAAGAAATGGGGGAAAAAAAACTGGAGTCACAAAAAAAAAATTAATCAATGTAGACTATAAGCTAATGTGAATATCAGTTTATATATCGTTATAATGGCCTAAATCTCAGGCTGCGTTTGCTGTTTGGACGAAGACGTACACAGGGGAATGACTATTGTACGGTAAAGATCATGGGACTAAAGTGAGACAGGAAAAGGGAATGGTTTTTAGTTGCTCCTGCTGCTGCTGCTGCTGCTGCTGCTGCTGCTGTTGTTGTTGTTATTGTTGTTGTTGTTGTTGCTTTGACGTTTTTGGACATTCGTTTACTCCTTTCTTTCAAATTGTAACTTTTCATCATGTAAAACAGTTAATGACCTCCAACCTTTTTCTGTTCAATTAGGTATTTTCAGCTCCATCACGTGACCTAGGAAATCTTGCTCACACGTTGGTTTGTTTACATGCTCTGCTCATGTATGAGTACTCGTCATTTATCAAAATAGCCTAGCAATCCCTAGATCACGTGGTGTAACTGACCCGTCTGAAAATACCTCATTCCATGCCTACCCATCTCAGAGGTCCAGTCCAGGGGGTTAGGGAGGGATGGTGCAGGATAAGGGCTGTGGGTAAATAGTGGCATATGACAATATAGGCTGTCTTTCCTATCTGAAAATGGGACAGAGTGAATTGGTGTTGATCTCTCCAGTTCTTTGTAAGGACATGGCTAGTAGGTGCTCACACTGTCAAAAATGTCCTAGGTTTGAACCTTTCCTTGCTTTGTCCCTGTCAAAATATTTGTCTGCCTCGATCCTTTTTCTCATCCAAGTGCGCAGTCTTCCATCTTTCAATGATTCATGCATGAAACTTGTGAAAAAAGAAAACCACACAGGAGAGCACCGCAACATTGTTTTGTTTTTTTAACTTTCTGTGATGCATGTCATTTTTTTATGTTCAAATCCTGAATGAATCTTGAAAAGGGCAAGAAAGAGTAGTGGTAGCTAAATTTGTGGCTCCAAGTTCCTCCAGATCTCAGCACGTTCTTTTGTGGTCTTTATTCTGTCTTCATCATTTCTTGTATTTTCATGCCTTGGGTGTATTCTTTTATTTATGTGCTCATGCCCATTTTCTCCTGTGAGTACTGCCCTTCGTTTCTTTGCCAGGTGTGTCTAACATACATATACACATTGATAGCATATCAGTCGGTGACATTTCTGAACCATCTGCAAAACAGGCCACCTTTCTATTTCCTATGTCATGGTGGTTTCTATGTTCTACATAAAGCAGCATGATTACAAGAAAAATCTTGGTGGAGGGCTCGAGTGATGACTGCCAAACCAACACAGTTTGATTAGTTTGTCTTTTCTTTTCTTTTCTTTTCTTTTCTTTTCTTTTCTTTTCTTTTCTTTTCTTTTCCTTTCCTTTCCTTTCCTTTCCTTTTCTTTTCTTTTCTTTTCTTTTCTTTTCTTTTCTTTTCTTTTCTTTTCTTTTCTTTTCCTTTCCTTTTCCTTTTCTTTTCTTTTCTTTTCTTTTCTTTTCTTTTCTTTTCCGTTCCGTCCCGTCCCGTCCCGTCCCGTCCCGTCCCGTCCCTCTCCTCTCCTCTCCTCNTCTCCTCTCCTCTCCTCTCCTCTCCTCTCCTCTCCTCTCCTCTTCTTTTCTTTTCTTTTCTTTTCTTTTCTTTTCTTTTCTTTTCTTTTCTTTTCTTTTCTTTTCTGTCCTTTCCTTTTCTTTCCTGCCACCTACACTCAGCATATGCTTTTTGAGCATGTAGGCTGACTCGTGTGAGTATTTCCTAGTGGCTACTCCTCTTTTAGTGTTGTTCTGTGACCAGATACCTTGCTTACACTTACAAACAATGGACCAAATGGAAATGTAGATGCAGACAAACAACCTGCTGAATGAATACTTTGTCGAGTGAATGTTTTGCCACAAGGATATTTTGTTTTGCAGTTTTTATCATACTCTAATGCTTCTGCTGAATGTGACAAACATTTTGTGATGCCCCATTCACTTCTAGACTGCTGTGAATACATTGTCATGCATAAATACATGTACATGCCTCACTGATAGGAACCATGTTCATCCATGTCTAGAATTGTTGAATTAGTGGAGTATCATTTTATCATGTCCTGTTTACTTTGAGACTCAGCATAGATAAGCTAACAGATGATATACGGTGGTAAGGGATGTGTATATACCAATGACTCATGTATATTTCCGTGTCCACATTCAGACATGCCATTACAATGTTTGTCTTTGATTTAAAAGGCCGAATAAGGATGGAATAATTTTCATAACATTAGTGCATTAACCCACGAATGGAAGAGGCTTGTAACATTAGTCAGACATTTGAGGGTCAGCTATGTTGTTCCCTGTGAGAGTTTTCATTCGCAAAGACTTATGTTCTTTCCTTTCTCTCTTAATATTACAGCAGTTGGTGGAGTCAGTGATAGGAAGCCAGCTGTCAAACAAGAAGTGACGGGTCCCTTACTTACTCGCCAGGCCTCTGTTTCCACACCAAGCAGTGCCAAGTATGCTCTCAGTAAAAAGAATTACACACAGAAGGTCCTCAACTCTGCAGATTTCAATAAGTACATCAAGAGGTATGTGAAAGGAGTGTAAGAGATGGTTCTTATTCCCTTAAATGAAAATATTAAGAGTCCTCTTTAGCGCTATTTTGATAGGATACGATCATCATTGGGAGTGAATGTTTTTGAAACTCAGCATGATGCTTATTTGGACTGCTATGACTGATTCATGCAGACCATGAGAATTATTTCCAAAACATGAGTCACACAAGTTTTGCATGTCCAAGGGCAGACTGTGAAAGAATTGCTTTGTAATAATTCAGTTGAAAAATGAATATTAGCTTCCAGGCACTCATGGATTCTTTTACATGTTTTTTTTTTTTCAAAACTACACACATATCCAAACCATGAAATATCAGAATATTGACATTGTGTAGTCTCCAATTTCCTTCCTAGCAACACATCTGTTTCATTTTTTTTTGTTTGTTTCACATGAGGAAGCACAAATATAAACAAGCATTATTTTTTCAACTGCCATCTTAGGCATTCATGGTCAGTTGAATACTACCCACATAAAGTACTCATGCTCTCTGTATAAGAACCGCTTAAGAGACTTTTATGGTACTTTCATTTAGTGATTTTATTAACACCTCCTTTGAGGCATTTGTGGGTCCTGTATGCAACATTCTGCAGAGGATATAGAGAATTTAGTGTCCCTGAATTCTCTCAAAATAGCCAATAATGGGTTTATGATGGTGGCGGGTTTAACGTCTTGACGGCTTTTTTGACATATGCTGTACATCATGAAATCTGTGGCGGTCCAGTGTGCTGTTGACGTACGCCATACGTCATGCTGAATCACTGTTTTGTTTCACCTATATATGGACACAGTCACACTTTTGAACAATGAGATTTAGTTCCTCTGAACGCCTGGTATCAGAGCATTTCGTGTGGTCAATTCCACACCAACCGAGTTCGCCAAGTCACCCCTCCAAAGAACACAGGAGGGGGAACCCAAGAGTTGCAAAGAGGCTTTTTGTGAACTCCTGGGGCTGGACAGGTGGTATCCTCCGGCCGATTGAAATGGGGGTGTGGAGTCGTAGCTTATCCCCGCTTAGGATCACCTGTGCCATAGGCCAATGACCGGGCCTACTTTCGGGCCTCTGGGCGCAATGAGGTCCTAGCTGGCTACCCCGACTCGCCACTCCTCGAGGGTAGTCTGCATTCGAGGCGACATGGGATGGAGGGCCACCTGCCCAAAAAAAATCGGTGGCTCTGCGGACCGCCCCCGTTCTCCGAAGGGTCTAAGGCTATGAGCGAGCACAGCCACAAAGCTGAAATTATAGAGGGACCCATGACGTACTACAAGTGCCACGCCGTCACCAGAAGTATACTTTACCAATGGTATGGGGCTTGCATGCAGTAGTTGTGACTCGATCGGTCCATTGGATAAAGAAAAAAGATAAAGATCCCGGACCGCTTTGCTTTTGCAAGAGAGCGGGAGTGGCGAGTGCTCACTTGGATGAACACCCTCCCTATTCCGTATCCCCAGGGCAGCCCAGACGTGTCCCTTCAGCTCACTCCTGCCTCCGGGGCCTGGCCACTCTACCGCGGGGCACTCAACTTGCGTTGGACTGTTGCGAGATACCCTTTGAGAGACGGCGGTCCTCCTGTCCATGGCAGTCGGATCACCTGGGGTAGAGCTTGCCCACCAGATAGGAAAGAGTGCGATGGTTCGTACCTCTTCTGCACGAGCCTTTTCAATGACTGACACGGTCGTTACGCCATCAGGCATGTATGGCCCTAAGTGCATGTCACACATGCCTCAACTGTGTCGTTGTCCCTATGTCCCCCCCGCCCATGGTGGCGAGATGGCAGACTCGATTCCAACCGCAGATTGGTCAAGCAAGACCCTTCGGCCATCTGCGAGGACCTAGATACGATGCCCCGAGGGCCGATTGGCCTGTATCTGTGGTATAGAGCCCCTACACATTTTGCCGATAACGACCGGTAACACTAACCAGGTACGCTGATCGTTTCCAGTTGCCACCTCGTGGAGGTATGTGAGGAGATCTTGGGCCAGGCCTTGCCATCGGCCAGTTCCCCCAGCTCGGACACTGGTCGTAGTCTTCCTCATCCCGCAGATACCGCTCTTTTGGGAGATTCGCACTAGCGGCCCCAAAGCATCGTCACCGTGACAACTCCTCTAAAAGCCAGTTGTTTCTGTTTTTAGGGAATGATGACACGAGGGGGGAAATGCTTGTAGCAGCGAAGGGGTTAATGTTGTACTTGCTCTTCATTATTTGATGTTGAAATTGTTGTGTGTGTGTGTATTTCTGCCTATGAGGGCAAGATGGTCATACCGCCTTGCACTGCTGAATATTGCACATTGCATCATAACATTTCATCTCACAACACAAATGATGGTTATACTCCTGCCTCTAACAAATGCCTGGAAGGATTATGGCCAGAACTTGGTCTTTGAATGATGCAAAATATAGTTCAGTGGGACAGTTAGCAATAGGTGTAACCAGTATAATGGAAATAATAATACTGACATGAATATTTGTGTGATCTTTGTATATAACACTTTCATGCACTTAGGGGCTTAAGGTTTGTCTAGTGTAGTATTGTGTATGACATGCAAAGATTTATGCAAAAAGTCACAATCCTTGAAAGGATGAAATACAACACTGGATATGAATGGAATACTCAGTTGTGCTTCTGGCATCAATTGACGCTCAAATTTGGGACTGTAACTTAGGATTGAGACTCTGTTTTGAAACAAAGAATGTTGTGACTCACCAGTTTCACATTTTCATAACAGATATGGCAATGGTATGGACTGTGGTGGTAAAATGTGCCAGGACTTGGGCTATAGGGACCATTACCATTGCTTGGACTGTCCACACAAGGTATTTCTTTGCACTGTCTAGTCTTAATACTATTTCAGCTTCTTTCTGACTCCCAGACTTTTACCATAATTTTCCTGTTTCTTCCTTGTAAATCAAATGGTATGTAAATCTCTCCTACTGCTGCATGCAGATTCTATTATGGAACAGTAAGATGGTTTGTTACTTGAAATGGCATTTTTGAATGAAAATCCTTATCATACCCTGTGTAGAGATATGTATTGTGTGATTGTACAAGGTTTAGATCAAGCCTAATTAAGCATCACTGCTTCCAGGTATTTATTAGGAAGGAGGAAATGGTTCGGCACTACAAGTGGCACAAGAAGAGACATGACTCACTGCAGCATGGCTTCATGCGTTACAGCCCCATGGATGACTGCAGCAAGAAGTATGGGAACTGCACACACAACGGCCGTCAAACTCACTACCACTGTGTTCAGGTAAGTCATTACATCTCTTCAGTGTAAGAACTTCTCAAAGCACAAGAGGAAACATATTCTCAATTTTTTTTCATGAACTTTTTAGCATGATTTCTGCATACCTGATTGGAAATTTACTCTTGAAGAAAGGGATCAAGACTAGATCCCTAGAGAATCCTTGTCAATGTTTCTATTTGATGGACTAATCCCGGCTGAGGTTTAGACCAAAGCACCTGTTGCGAGGCTCTGCCAAGTAATGAGTGCTTCAGTCTTTATATTTCCTTTCTCATTTAGTTACATAATTACAGTAAAAACACTATTTATCATTATAGATTTAGATTTTGTCAGCTTCTCACATGGCACCCATTTTACAGATGAATGGACTGAAGAAATTGTGAATGAAATAATTTCCATGGCAGTTGCAACATTCTTAGATGGGAGGGAATTTATGACCTTTAGATCTGAGTTTCAATACTATAACTGTTAGGCCATGCTCTTTCATTATGAGGTCCATGCTAAAACTTTTATCCATAAATACATGGGATCAATCCAGGTTTGCCTGAGGTTAGTCTTAAAGCCTACACAACATTTTTATGTGAATGTTTATATCTATTCATATCAACCTGGATAAATACAGCCTCTGGTCCTTCATTCATGTTTGTATCAATGTGGATTGAAAAATATATCCATGTTTGATCCATGGATGTAGATTGACACCCAGATCCAATGTATTTCGTCTCCCTTGATTTTACAGAGAGGCTGCAACAAAGTTTACATCAGCACCTCCGATGTACAGATGCATGCCAATTATCACCGCAAGGATTCAGCAATATTTCAGGAAGGATTTCAGCGGTTCAGAGCTACAGAGGATTGTGGGACCACAACCTGTTCGTTTTATGGACATCGCACAACTCATTTTCACTGTAGGCGACCGCAGTGTAATTTTACATTCAAGAATAAAGCTGACATGGGTAAGAATTGTGTGGCTCTGTATTTCTAACTTGTGAGTAAAGTTTGAGGCTACGAGAAAATTCTGTGTTAACCGTAACAAAAATTTACTAGAATATATTCATAAAAGTTTATAATTCACTTTTACATTCCCTTTTTTTGCTTACTTAGTTCAGTAATATTTAATTTGCTTATGACAGTTTGATACACTTATTGTGATCCATTTTCATATTTCATTGATAAGGTCATGGGATTGGAACAATGTGTAAGAAAATGCATGAGAGGGCAGAGAAGAGTGATGAAGGTGTATTTAGATGATTAGCAAATGTTTAAGGACATCTTCTGATTCTTTTAATACTGTATCATGTACTTGTAAAGATAAGAACAGATGAAATTGTGACTTTAGATAGAATTGAACCATTCTTTGTTGTCTCAGCCTAAACTTTGGTCTTGTCCTTGAACTTGAACTTTGAATCATCAGTGGTCTTTGCATGACTTCATATCTATGACTTGAGCCTATATGAATGAGTGCACAGTTGATCTGTATTGGTGTGACATGCTTTGGACAATGGTCACAAGATAACACTAGACTTTTAAAATTTGTTTACAGATTCTGTGGCCATAGAAGTGCAGTGAGCGTAACAAATTGTGACCAGTGGTAGTGTAAAAATTTGATGTAACATTTTTTTCAGAGAAACACAAAAGCTATCACCAGAAGGATGAAGTTTTGGGCAGAGATGGATTTAAAAAGTTCATGAAGTATGAGTCCTGTCCCTACACTGGATGTCGATACTCCAAGATCAGCAATCATATCCATTGCATTAGGCCAGGTTTGTGGATGTTTGTCACTGTATTGAGACTAGCAGTGGACTTTTCTTGCCTTCCTTTCAGTTATGAAGAAACATACCAGTTGAAAACATAACATGTTTATAAACCTAACAGAGGGCACTTCCACAAAGACAGTGATTAAACAGCGTGCACTCTACCTTTGATATATTCATCGTGAAAACTATTGACAGTTAACTGTCCATGCAACTGCTGATTCTGCCAAACTAGGCCAGCAGGAAATAGATGATTGCCATGTCTGAGATGATGAATGTGAAAAACTTAAATAGAAGATTCTTAACATGTTGCTGTGAAACTCAGCCTGTGCCCTAGGTAAACTGGCCACCCACTTGATTCAGTTGTACTCTCATCACTGGCCTTAAGTTTGTTAAGAATATATTTAATTCAGTCTGTGGACAGTGTGAAGTGACACACTCAGTCTGGAAGATGGTTGTGTTATCCAGGGCTTTGCTGTAATATGCTGAGCCATGTAGGGAGAGTGTTTTTATTTTTGTTATATTGTGCGCATTTTTCACTAAGATGTGGTTTATTTGAATTTCAGGTTGTCAGTATGTCCTACACTCCACGGCACAATTGTACTCACACAAGCGCAAGCATGAAAGGAGAGAATTTGAACATGCCTACCGCAACTTCAGACATTTGCAGCAACATAATACATCAACCAAGTCAAATGATCAGGATACAGGAAGTCAGGGAGAGGCTGCACCTTTGTCATCTAATCAGAATGTGGCTGGTCATTCAAAGATTCTTCCTCGTCCAGCTTCTGCCGTCACCAATGGGCAGATGGTGTCTGGGATTCCTGTGCTTTCCTCAGGATTCAGATCGCTACAGGTTAGCAGTTCGTGTGCTATTTTTTATTGTCAAAGCTCTGAAGAGTGAAATCTCCTGTATTACTTATTCTTAGTAAAGATGGTTGGCTTTCCCATTATACAGTTGGCATTTGACATAAAAATGATGTATGCCCTTGTAATGTATGTAATGTTAGCGGACGTTATCAGGGATGTTTTTCTTTCCTGTTGTCTTTTAAAGAACAAACAGATCACCTTGAGGAGATGTGATTGTAAAAATAGAGAATGTAAAACATATTCAAATAGATAATTTTGCTGTTATTATAAAGAGTGGCTGTTATGTGATTTACTGAACATGAAGCTTCATTATACTTTAGTTCACTTTGTAAGCATGTTCTCACAACCATATCTGACAAGACACTAAATATCTGACAATGTGCCAGGCTTCTGTAAGATTGTTTTCTCTCAGTTACAGCTTCACGATTTTCTTCATAAAGGTTAAAGGTGTTCTTTAGCCTTTAGTACTTGAACTTCACCATTCTGTCACTGGCTATGTTTATGATACTAAATTTGTAAGGTTCACGGACTCTTCCATAATGATAACTTTACCATGTTTGTTTACAGGGTTTACCAGTGGGAAGTTCTACATCCCCAAATTTTATCACCAGCTTGGCTGGAAAGGCTGTCCCAGCTCAGGGTTATGCCATGATTGGTCCTCTGAATATGGCCAAAACTGCAGGCCTTGGCATACCTCTCAGTTTAGCTGCTATGGGTGTTGGAGGCGAAGCCCTTAATCTGAGTGGTCAGACAGTGGGGCGGAGGACCAGAGGTGGCACTGATGAAGCCAGGCAGACAATAGCTTTGCCCATCAGACAAATTGGAGATAACTCAAACTCGGATCTGGAAGCTGACAAGTTGGAACCTGAGTTTAAAACTGATAGTGAAGGGGAAATAAGCATCAAAGAAGAACCTGAGGATCTTTCAATGCACATGAAGAAAAGCCAAGATTATGGCTCAGTTGAGGAAGAGAAATTCACCATCAAATCTGAAAGCGATGCTGACAACTCCCAGCAGATGCTTGAGACTGTGGATGATGATGATGATGATGACGATGATGATGATGATGATGATGATGATGATGATAAAGATTATGGACAAGAAGAAGAGCCCACCTTAGTGAATACGCCTGACAGCAGTCTTGAAGAGGAGAAACTTAATAATTCACTAACCCTGCCCGTCCCAGGGCAACTCAAAGAAGTTATTAAAGCTGAAAGTATCAAAACAGAGACTGAGTCAAGTATGCCTGTTTCAGAATTGTCTTCATCAAGACTAGAAGCAAATTTTGTCAAAGTTGAGTCCACAGTACCAGGATCTGGAGGAAGAGTGCGAAGTCAGCTGCTGCTACAACAACAACAACAACAGCAGCAGCAGCGACAAGAACAGCAACAACAGCAGAGTCCACCTGCGGCTGTGCAAGCTGTACTTACTTCTCAAGGAAAAGTCATGGGAATTCAGATGCCAGTTAGGCTAACTCCAGAGAGACGGGAAAGGGACGAGTCCTGGAAGAAATATCTTATCAGGTGAGTGAACTTGGCTGAGGAGTGTAAAACACTCACAATTACATTTTTATTTGTATCACAGGATTTTACTGATTATCACATTTTGTTAAATTTTGCTGACTGTATTTTCATACTCAGCTTTCTTTCTGTTAAAGTTGAGAAAAGTGTACAGGCTTGGACAAATCTGACAACATTAAATCTTCTTCCGAGTCAGTGTTAAAATGAATGATCACTCTGTTTTAAATTTTTGAGCATTGTTGGGCCTGTTTTGAGAACAGTGTATTTGACGGATAGAACATCTTTGTGCAGTGGATTGTAATACACCATATATCAGCTGGAAATCAACTAGCAAATGCTTGTGTTCCTTTCAGGTATACAGCCAATGATGCATGCTTCTCTCGCTGTGCATGCTTGTACAAGGACCATTACCACTGTCGCATCGAGGGATGTCAGGTCATATTCAAATCCAAGGATGGCGTGAGGGGGCATGCAAAATTTCATGAGAGCCAAGACAGCATCACCCCTGTGGTTTATAAAAAGTTTGGTGCAAATGAGCCATGCAACTCCTCAGAGTGCCAGTATAGTGGGGCAGAGGAACATTATCACTGCAACTGGGTGAGTTCATAAGAGCTAATTTTTTACCAGTGTCAGCGCCCATTGTGAAGAATATTTCATATATTGTAATTATCTTGGCTCTTCTGTAATACATATTAATTGGTATAGGAATGGCTTCCTCAGTGCTCCATTTCATGTTCTTTGGACTATTACTTCATGAGATATCATTAGCAAGAGAGTTACAATAATGTTAATGTCATAATTTGGGGATTTCACCTCCTCTTAAAGAAATCAGTTGCTTTTTTGGAAATCATTGAAAGGCCCTGCCGCATGGATTTGTAAGTATTTCATTTTGCTTACATATCCATGTTTTGGTCAAGATAGTTGACATTTTTTCTTAAATGAAAGTGCATTATATTATCAGAATCTACTTTCATTCAGTACATATGTGCACAAAAAGAGAGGCTTTGCCAATTATTGGTCTTGGTATTTTGGTATTTGATTGGTATTTTGATATTTATCTTCAGACCAACTGCAGGTATATCGTACCAGCCTCTGCATCCACATTTGCAAGGCTAGAGCATTATAGGATACATGAATATGCCACCACAGCAGTGGGAAAGAACAGAGGCAGTGTCACAACCTCAGGTAAGAATGTCAATTTGATGAAGAGTTTAATCTGTTTCGACATATCAGTACATATTCCACAAAAATGAAACAAAAAAAGGAGAAAGTAAAGGACTGCAATCATTTGATTGGCATGATTAATCTGGGTGCAATTTTTTATTCATTGTGTTTGTAAGCTTGAGCAGAAATTCTGATAATTACCAGAACTGACCTAAAAGCCTGAACAAAATGATACCAACTCTGCAAATGATCTGACTTGTGGAATTTTACCCTATATGTCAATACAGATGACACACATAACTGCTTTTAAGGTCTTCTTCTTGGTGGTACTGCATGAGGAACAGGTTATGGTATAATGTATCGAGCGTTCGCAACCAAAATGTGATATATCCAAAATGCATTAGAGGAGAAAAATTGAAGTTGAAATTTTGTACATAAATAAAAATTCAGTTATCTGCAACATCTTGACTCTGACTCTAATAACACGTATTGGGTCAAAAGTAAGCACCATAATATTGTAATGTCATTTAGTTATAACTTTACATTAAAATGTCTATTTTTGGACATAGACATTCTGGTTGGTAACCCTCGGTATATTTCCATGAGCTTTATTCTGAAGTCATACATATAGACAGGGTCCATGCTTTCACCGTATGCCAGTTTGGTCAATTTAGTGTCCTTGAGAAGGAGACAGATACTGAAAACAGTTACAAACTGAGAAGAGTAATTAGTGCTTAATGTCAACTTCTATTTCCATTCACCCGTGAATAATAGTGAGGAGTACTGAGGGAAGGGGTGAGATGCAAGTAATACAGTTTCTGTTGAAAATGAAAGTGCCAAGTTGTTTGTCTTGTGTACAGAGGGAGTCAGCTCATACTATTAGTTTTACTTTCTCATCTCTGATATATGCCACAAAACTTTGGTATGAAGAAATACCATTCATCTTGGTGCATTACAATGCTGTTTTACATCATGTTATCTGCATACGAAGTCATGCATTCCAGGCCCCATTAATTATTGTTAGTTTCAGAATCATGGATCTTTTTAATTGCTGAGTGAAAGATTCAGAATTGTTAAACTTTTGACCCATTGAGTGAAAATCAGCATAACTGCACATTGTATTACAATTATACAAAGTTGATTTTGCTGAACAGAAAAAATATTCTTTTACATAGTTGCTGATGAACTTCAGAAAAGATTTTAACTTCAGTTCAGTAATCAAACAAATGTTGACAAATGGTACTGATATGACCATCCTTGGAAATAGCTAACATTTTGCATGTACTTTTTGTTTCAGGCATCAGAGTAGAGCTTGATCCACTACAAAAGCGCAGGGGCCGGCCACCAAAGTATCCAAAATATGATCTGCCTGTTGTACCAAAGGTTTGCCTCACAGAGAAAGAAATCATGGACTCCACACTGGCATATCTCCATAATCAATGCAATGAGAACAGCAATATTGTGAATGGGTTCAAGAAGTTTTTGGCATCAGAGCCATGTCCCGATGATCAATGCATTTACGCAGGAAAGGATCACTTTCACTGTGGGCGAAAATATTGTCATATGTCAACTGACAGAATTGATATTTTAAACCTTCATGCTAAAGATTTCCACAATAATGTTACCATTCTGGATGGATTTGAGTTCTTTGAGAGGATGGTGAATTGCCGGAGACCTGTTTGTCACAACAACAGAGTCAACCGACATTTTCACTGCATGCGACCTCGATGCGATTATTCCTTTGTTAGGCACAGCACCATGGCTCAACACAACAAGAAGCATCCAACCGTCACCTCAGCTGTGCTGTCAACTCCATTAAGCCTGACCTCCTCCACACCATCTGTAACCCATAGTAAGGTGGTTACTACACAGTATGTCCATATTGCCCCAGCGGCACCATCATCTTCAGCATTAGCAACAGCAGCCTCCCCTTCACAACTTACAACATCATCTCAAGCAAGCAGCAAAAACATTGTGAAATCATCAGGCACTTTTTATCCTTTATCAGGTCTGTCAAAACTTCGCAAACTCCATTCGGCAGCAGAAGAAGTCGGCTTAAAAATGGCACCCTCAGAATCTGCAACACAGCTTTTGTCTAGCACCCAGCAGTCTGGAGCTAGTGCAAGTGCAGCTCAAATTATTGCTGGACCTCAGTTACTTCATGCCCAGGGTGGCACTCCTGTATTGTCAAGTGGTGGAGTGTGCTTGACTCTCCCTCACAACATGATAACAACAACCATACCCTTGCTTACTCAGACACCAGGAGGACAGCCGACTAGTGTTCTGACAGGAATCATCCCTGTTGAGCATCTGGCCAAGCATGGCCTGTCCTCACCTCTTGTCAGTATATCTGGAGGTCAGCTCATTGCTACATCACAAGGTCATGTCTTACAGAGCCAAGGCATATTGGGAACAAGTGTGGTGCAGGTCATCCAGAATCCACCCACAATTACCACCAGTGCATCTACAACACTGGCAGCAGCCACTAAACTGTCAGATGGTGTTACATCAGTGGCTGGAGGAGCAGCACCACTGTCTGTTCTCTTGCAGCAGCACCAACTGCGGCAGCAGCAGGGCATTTCGGGCCCACTCAGTTGGGCTAACTTGAAAAAGCATATGCATTATTCCTTGGAGCTAAATTGTGGACGACCCTTCTGCAAGCTAAAAAAGAAAGATCATTACCATTGCCTTGACTGCAATCAAGCTTTTTCAGATCCAGCGAGACTTCGCGCCCATATTGGAAAACATGGATTCAAGTTTAAGAAATCTGAACATGGAGCAAAACAAAACATTGTACCCAAGCCTGTTGACCTGACACTGTCAGAGAGTGAAACTGACAATAAAGATGGTGGAATATTAGAGGATAGTTGTGTTGATGAAGAGGGCTTGTCATCCTCCCTTAATCTGCAGCCCTCTATATTTACCAGTATGGTATCAGGAGCTGATACTACAGAAGTGCAGGAGACTTCTGCCACATTCTTCAATGGTCATAGCAATAGTGTTACTAAAGTTGTTAGTAACAATTCATCCATTCAGTCACAGGCTTCAGAATATGAAGACCTGGATAATGGCACTGAGGACCTGACCATTGTGCATTCAGGTACTAGCAGCTACTCAAGAGATGAAGAATATATGAATTCACCCTCTTTGGGTTCACCTTCATTGATGATAGATGATAAATCTGAGGAGAGTAATGAATCATCTCTTAATGCTTCATCTTCAAGCCTAACACTTTGTTCATCCTTGTCAAGGAAATCTGGTCGCAAACGCACCGCAACCAAAAATGAAGACTTTGTCAGCTCAGAAACTTTAGTTATCACTAAACCTGCTAAGCAGAGAAGGACCAACTGGGGAGCTAGGGCTGATACAGACCTTCCTGAAGGGTACAAGAGAGTGCGTTGCGGTGAGGATTGTGGATATGTGAGATGTGCTTACAGGCAGACTGTAACACACTTTCATTGCTTGCGACCGGACTGTGGTTATGGCTTCAGTGACAAGTCACGCATCATGCAACACCGCATCCGACATGAACGTCTTGATGCACTAATGGGCGGAGAGTTCCAACAGTTTCGAGCATCAGTGAGCTGTGACCGGGCTGACTGTGAATTTGATGAAAAAGCATCCCATTTTCATTGCCTGAAATGCCCATACTCATGTGCCGATTCTAGCAAAGTACCAGCCCACCGCAAGTATCACACCAAGTTGGACAACATTAGCAACAATGGATTTATTAAGTATGCAGGCACAGCTGACTGTCAGATTGCTGTATGCTCTTACTTCCGCAAGCAAACACACTACCATTGTACCTTTCCTGGATGCAATCATGCCGTTCTAGGGCCATCCCAGATGGCACCACATAAGCTCAAGCATGCTCAACACCAGTCAGTCTGATTCACCTCATTAACTTATCATCTGAGGCCACAACTTTGCAGTATTGTTGTTTTATTTTTTTTTGAAGCAAGATTATATGAATTTGAGACTTTTATGTTTTGAGAGAGGTAAAATTCCAGACTGATGTGCTGAAGTGAAATCAGTATAGTTAAGCAGATTTGAATGTCATGTAGTATAATTAATAGCCCTTTCAAGTCTTGTTTATTTTGAAGTCAACAGTGCTGTGAAAACCATGCCTCAAATCCATGCATTCATGCTGAGATTGATCAGAAGAAGTATGAATTAACAGTAGAAAGACAGTTAGTTTTTGAGGTGGTCTACATTCCACAATGTTCAGTTTCAAGAGTTGAGGAGGATACCTACTAATTTTAAATTACTCCTTTAGTTGAACATTCCTGTTTCTTTTGGTTTAACATTCCTGTTACTAAGTCATGAATATTGCCATTTACAAAAGATCTTGTCTGTTAGGTGACATGATCATTGATGCCAGTGTGCTAGAATGAAACTGCTACTCATGAGCAGTAAGTGTCAGTTTTCAAATGAATTGGCAAATCATGATAATGCATTAGTAACATCCAATTTTTGTGCCATCTAGAAATAAAATGGCTTTGGACAGTAGCATTCATGAAAATATCCACTAGTAGCAGAGCTGTGGGAAATCATCTGCTTTACTTTCTGACATTCCCTCCAGGGTGGATCATATGCGTTGATTGACATAATACTTTTTGTGTGATACAAATGGGCAATTCCTATTTTTGATTATCCATGTGATCTTTCAAACTTTAATTTTACTTATTTTAATCCAATCAGTGTGTGATACTTGTTTGTAGCTGTTGCATTCAATTTCCTTCATATTGAATGGGACATTGAATCTGTTTCATATTACAATTGCCTGGGATTTGTTTTTTTTTCCAATTTATCCTCTGCTGAATTCATTCGCTCTGGAGATGGTGTAATTAACTATATACAATTAGATGGCTTATTAAAACACTCCCATATCTGACATGTTGAAAGCAACTTTTATACATTTTAAAACACCTCTCTGATCTTGTGTTACAGTTTCAGATCTCCATGGTTTGAAAACAATTCCACTGTAAACATTTCATCCATACAAAAGGATCATTAAAATAGTTACAACTCTTTAGATCTGTAAATGGGACAACTTGTGATGACACACAATCCTGCAGTTATGGGAGTGTTACAGCAGTTCAGTGATAGCGATACATTCCACAGGTGTTGAAAAGTAGAATCAACGAAGATAAAAGGAAAGAAGTCCACAACAGTAACAGAATTCCTATAGTAATCATTGTGTGATAAAGAGTAAATTTTCCACTGTTTTGGAGTTCTTGATATGTAATGGATCTGTGATGCGCTGAAGTGAAAGATACATCATGTATTTCTTTCTTGCTTTGGATTCCACAAAAATAGAAGAAACCATACAAAAAAATTGTGGTGCTTTGACGTACAGTATATTTTAGATTTTAAGTGGGTAGATTGTCGGTTGTATTTTTCACTGAATTTTCAGCAACATTTGAGATATATCTAAATAATACATATAGAAATGTGAGTTTATGTATTTTTGTAAATATGATACAATGTGACATATGATGAAGAATTCCAGAGCACTGTGTGCCACTGTACGAACCTAACTGTGGAGTAACATGAGGTCAGTAAAGATATGAGTATTCCTGTGTTGTATTAAATTTCCAACTTCACTTTGTCTGTGACAGTCTTCTGAATTGTCCTCTGTATCATATGTAGTCTCAAATGTCTGGCATGAATGATGGTCTGGAAAATTCTGATGAAGCAAATAAAAAAAAAAAAAGAGTAGGAAACATGATAAAGAAGTGTTCGTATCTGAGATATAATGTTTTGTAATCACAGACCTGCCAACTTCTAGATCTTCTCATACAAGGACATTAGTCTGTGGAACGCCCAACCATCTGATATACATGACAACTCCCAGATCATTCATTTAATTAAAAGGCAGAGTAATATGCCATGCCAATTCAGGACAATCCCAATAAAATTTAAGACATTGGCAGGTCTGTAATGATCATCACTTCACTACGTTTGCTCCTCTGTTCAAAGGGATATTTTGTAGATTATATGCAGTGCTATAATTTATTACCAAATCTTTTTCGTTGTTTTTTATGTTTATCCTCTATGCAGATTTGAATGTTATGGTTGATACCTGGATATTTTTGGGGAAAGAATTGTTATACTGGGCAACTGCTGTCATATTTTATTTCATTTATGTCTTGCTCTATGCAGCTCTTTACTTCTTCAACTGCTGACCTTGTTGCATAAAGTGTGAAGGAGATCTTTATATTGAAAACTTTAATGAAATCAATCTTTTTGTAGATTATATAATCATTATTGATTGTAAATATTGTCATTTGAGATTTTTTGTTCATGTTGATTCTAAAAGGTTGCTTATGCCTCTGAACTTTGAAAAGACATTCCAGTAATATAAAGTGGCTGTTGATAAATTTTGAAAATGAACTGAAAGTAGATGAATTGTGAGATGTATTAGATCAATGGTAACAAGTTTCGCATTTTTTTTTCTTAATACAACGGTGTTAAAACTGATGATATATGCTATATATAAAAGCAGCAAAATATGAATTACGTAATTACTTTGATAATTTTTACATCCAGATTTGTTTCTGATTCTTTACAGTGTATAGTACTTTTGTATCAGATCAATATTCAGACATTAGCTCTATCCATTCACTTTTGTAATGGAAGAAAACTGAACTTCAAAACATTGAAACTGTAATGGTATGCAACTGGAAAAATCTTGATGCCACCTCCAACTTTTTAAAAGTTTTTTTTTGTTTGTTTGTTGTTGTTTTATTTAATGAAACTGTTCAAGCGAGAACTCTGAAGAATATACAGGTCTCACACTTTCCAGCTGAACTGGACAACGCAAAGCCATGATATAATACATCATTCTATATTTGTGTGGCTCACATTCAATAACTTGCTTCATCTATGACTGGCAAACCTTTGTTACAGTGAGAACATCTCTAAAGATCAGACTCTCATGTTATTTTCAAGTTCCACTGTTTTTAAGTAGAAAGCCTAAAATAATTATTCCATCCATGAAAAAGTGTGGAGATATAATTTCACTTTGTGTGATGGTATATTATATTTTCACTGCTATGCATTCCAAATCTTTTTTGTACTCACTGCTGCTGACTGTCTACTTTTCTAGATGTCCTTGTCTTTTTATCTTGCTTCATTGTTGTTAAAGGAAATTTGTATTGTATCACATATATATATGAAACTGCTGAAAACATGTTGTAAGAAGACATTAATAAATTCCATGTTACTTATACAATGTACATGAGGGTTGGCACCCTAATCTGATGTTTGTTGAGCTCCTGTTTCAATAAAGAAAACATTGGTGTTGTGACTTTTGTTAAATGACTTGATTTCAGTGAACCTTTTCAGTGAGCATGAAATATCTTTGCGAATCATATTTACATTTTCTGTAGGCTGCAAAGTAGCCACTGGCTAGCCCAAAACAAATATCTTCACTCCCACTTTGAATGTATTTCATACATCAACTTGAAATAAAAAAGTTGACTGAAAATAGAAACATGGGATGAGCTCATGCAGGTAGTAGTTAGGTGGTTTTCATGCACACTGCTTTGGGAATGTTTCTGTATGTAAAAAAAATTGTTCAGTTTCACTAAAGTGAAGGGAATGTTTCTCGTATAAAAAGCAGTTTTGTTCTGTTTGCCAGGGAGACTACATCTTATATTGTATGGAAACAGTCACTGGAGGAAAAGAATATTCAAAGTGGTGTCCCATTTCCTTTCCCTTAAAAGTATGGTGTTTTAACACTTTGACTCCCCATAGGATTTTCACCAACAGACCCATGCTGTTTTCGGAATCACAATAAATTCAGCAGGCACCTTACTAAAAACCATATAGAACTTTTTTAAAGATCGAATTTTGTGGAAGGAAGTTGTCAATAATAAACTCACACATGCGTTTCATACCTTCGGCTTTTTGTTCTTTTGAAGATTGTATTGTTAAATAGTGAGCCGGATTTTCCGGCTAGGGGTCCAAAACAGGTTTTGGCTTGAGCCAGAAAATCCAGCTTGGGGGTGTCAATGAGTTAAATTTGGACATTTATGCCACCTTGGGGCACTGTAACCTCAAGACCCAAACAATTGTCACCACACCAGAATATGATCCAGTTGCTGATTAGTGCTCACCACATTGCTGTCAGTGCGATGTGTAAGAGACACAAAAAATGAAATGCATACGTGAAGCCGAGGCATAGAACTTCTGTAAGAAAACTAATGATTTGTAACAGTAACAGGAATGTGTTACAGCATTCTTGAGGGGAAATTGATTAATTTGTAATTACTGTAAATATTTTTTAAGAAATTTTTTTGGGGTGCATTTTTATTGTTGCCGTTTTAATGGTATTTGAGTGAGCTGAATTTTGTGCATTATACATGTGTGCTAGTCACTTTAGAGTATGTATGAGTGTGTGTCATGACCTGCAGTAAATGAAATATGAACAAAACCATTTCTTTCTGTTTTGAGTGGGGGTACCCATCATCATTGTTGTATAGATTGAGTTTGCTAATAATTAGAAAACCATTCTCTTTCTGACTGATTCTGGAAACAATACAGCGCTCGTAAATGTTGATTACCTTTGCTTAGCACAATTTTTTGAGGGATTTTACTACAGCTTTTTTGGGGGGTCAAGAAGAGTCACAAGCATGGAATATGCTGTCTCTCCTGCAACAGTGTTCCTTATAACATCTTGTGTGACACTTTCCTTTTCAGTTTCATGCATACAATTCCAGACATGATCAGTAAAATTCAGTGGTTTGAATATTTAAGACACATTAACAGCTGCTTGTAAATCACTATTTTTTGTGTTAACTTTTGAAATGAGATGTGACCTCAGAATTGTATGTAGGTATCAGATAATGGAGTACTCTTTGAAAAGATCATGATGGTTGTCAGCTGGTGAGTTATCAGTGTGCAAATGGCAGACTGCAGTATTTAACCTTGACATGTTCAAGTTCTTGAGGACTATATATTAACTGATGTATTCAAACAAGATATGATTTGACAAGTCTCAAGTATGGAATGAAAGTTAGTGGATCAGCAAAAAAGCATTGTGACATTGCAGTATAGGGGTTTTGTGCTATATTTACGTGCAGTGTTCAGTAATTGCTGGTTGAGAATGGCAAGTTGCCACAGATTTGCTTTATTACTGTAAATTTGCTTTTTTTTTTCTTTTAAACATATGATAAATGTTTTTTATTTTCTAATCGTAATAGTAGAGTGACTAACAGTTGTCAGCTCAGCCTCACATTCCCCTAAATCATTCCAAACTTATTTTTATGATTGGCCAAGTAGATTTTATTTTCTGGCACCAGCCCATTTGATGTGTAGTACCACAAAAGAGGACAACATCTAAGAGAACTAGCATGGACGGGTGGGACACCAGAGTCCCATTTAAGACTGAAAGTAACTTTATGGAAAAGGGCACACTTTGTCCCTAACTGTATTTGAAATGCACAGCAAGGAAAGAAACGTGGCTTCTATGAAACTGGTGTCAGTTTACAGAAAATAAACATTAGTATAGTGATTGGGTATGGAAAAGACCGGACGTTAGTCAGCATAAGAGCATTTCTTTGGCTATGAGAAGAGATGTCTATAGAATGTTGATTCCAAGAAGCACTGAGAAAGCTAGAAATCCAGACTTCCTTAGTACAATGTATCATGCAAATTATTTGACTTAGACTGTGCATGAAGACATAAGGTAAAATAGTTTTTGCTTTTCCCAGTTCACTCAACTCACAAGCAATTGGTGTAGTTCATAATATTTCATGGGAGTTTGTTATGTTTGATATATTACCATTTAATGGATCACAGGCATGAGTTTCTCTTGGAAATCTTATATACACTGGAATAAACCAGAATTTGATTTTGAAAATTTTGTTCTCCTTCCTTTTTGTTCACCGGTACAGTGGAGACAAAAGTCTTTCATCCCACAGAGTAATATTCAGGAATGGAACCAGAAAATATATTGTAAGTTCCTGGTTACGGTGCATTTGTTAAACAGTTTTCAGTGGCTCATTGTAATAATGGAAATCTGCTTCAGCTGGGAGCTGGTTCTTTTCCTGAATACTACCACAAGTGCCTTGTTGCACAGGGTTTGACGTTACAAAATGTGTTCTCTATCCAAGGTCGGATACCATATTTATTTCTTATGTCACTCCAGATGCATCAATAGTAACACAGAGCTTAAAGTTGCCATTAGAATAATGCTTAAAATAACCATCAACTGTGGTTGAGTCATGTCATAATTCTCTAAGTTACTCTGCAAATACATTGTCGGTGAAAGTCTCTAACCCCGTAAGTCCACCAGGGCAAATTTTTCAGGAGAGACAAAAAACATTGTTTTTAGGCTACCGAGTATTAAACTCTCTTTTTTTTACATAGATCGTATTCTAGGTACCTAAAGAATGGTAGGGCATGTTTTTTTAGACAAGGTCGTGGACCCCTTGTAATGTTATTAATAGGCCAAAAGTGATTTTTGAAAAATCACGGACTTAAGAGGTTAGAGACTTTCACCGACGATATATACTACAGTGTATGCAAATATTTATCACGATAACAACAATCAGGAATGCTCTAATGAAATTTGATGATTGCTCGATGCCCATCTTTATGACACTGCCAGCCTGAATGAACTGAATGCTAATAAAACATATTAAAATGCATATGCAATAGAACATATAGAGACCAGAGATACCTTTTAACTTTAAAGAGATTAATTGCCACAGTTTCAGCGTACGTAATGCCATTATCCATGATGATAAATTTATAGCAGTTTATTTACTCTTTTGAGGTGGTGGGNGGGGGGGGGGGGGGGGGTGTAGTTTGTTTTAGTAAAGTATTTATTTCCATCAGTAAGGTACATGATGTGATCTACAGAAACATGATATAAATATAGAGAAACCAGATGTCTGCCGAATGCAGCCTCAGTGGCATGTCACTTGTCAACAAGGCAGAATGAGAGAGATCCGATCACTAAGCAGTAACCCCTGACCAACGCATTGCAAAGTTTAGTTTAAGCAAACACTGAATGTGATTTGATGAAATAAGCTAGTATTTTATGATTAATGGCTAAGAAAGTACAAAATATGTTAATTTAAAATGGATTTTCAATTAAAGTGAGTTCAGTGAGGATTAAGCTTGTGCCTTCTGAGATCTCTGACGCTTGCTTACATTCCAAATCAAAGGCCTAAATTTTAGCTGAAGAGCAAGGAGAAGAAGTAGGGAATCTACTTGTAACTTTGCTGATCTCCCCATTCCCAGCAGTTACTGTTGTCTCTATTCAAGTGCAGCTTCAAAAAGTTAAAATTGTTATTACACATAGACTTCTTTTAAGCAAACTGCTTGTTTTAATGGAAAGTGGTCTGTTTTCTGAAATATACTGTAATCAGGCAAAAATGCCATCACGCAGATCATGATCAAGCAGCGCCAATTGCATTTACGTTTAGTGAGCTTTTTTTCTCTTCGTCTTTGCTGATACCAAAAATGTATCTGTATGGTGAAGTGACAAAGTTACTGTTATTATTTATTCAAAACAAGTACAGTGAAACCCGCTTAAGCGGGACAGCTCCGTTCCCGACGAATCGTCCCTCTTAAGTGGGCGTCCCGCTTAGGCGGATTATCCATTATAAAGTGATTTCTTAGCTAATTTGTGTGTTTCATCCAAGTTAAGGGATATAATTACTTGTTGCTAGTGAGGTGTGACAATGGAGTCAGATTTAAATTGTATCTGTACTGTTGAAAATATACTTATTGCAGTCTAACTGCATTTTCAGTAGACTTGCAGAGCATATTATTGGTCATTCTTTGCGGGGAAGGGGATTTTTGGTTGGCTTCAAAGAAGCACCTAAGCCTTCTCACCACTCTCCTTTGAAAATTCAAAAACAATTTCTTTTAAAGACCGAGACATGTCTACATCAGAGGGAAAGAAATAATACATGTTAAAATAATGAGAGAATATGAAAGGTCTAACATCTCTGAAGTCGAGATGTTCGCCGCCCCCCATTCAAGTGATCAAAAATAATTTGGGATCAGATTTACATGATCGCAAACACCGGCAAAGATAAGCGTCACACTTCTCGCTCCACATCTGATCAGAGCGCGACGCGAGCGGCGTGTGTCAAAAAGCCTTTATGCAACACGAATGATGGTCATGCCTTTGTCAACGACACCCTGGCTGAGTGTTGTGCAATAGCGCAGATAAGGCTCGTAAGTGTCAATCACTGCCTAAGCTGAAGAAAGGATAAAGTGTGGCTGATGGGGCGGGGCTTACTTAATCTTGATCCGTTAATGCTTGCGCGGGTTAAATGACCAACGGCTAGGATGTCCGCTCTGATTCGTCCATGCGTGCGCAGTAGGGTCAACCGCCTGACAGAAGGCTATGGGGAGGTAGTATCAATCACTTCTCACGTAACGAAAAGGGGGGTAATCAGGGCCGTTGGTACAAGCTTCTTTGTAGCTCTCAGGTTTTCAGCTGATGGGCAAAGGTAAACAAGCACTAAGACACAGTACGATAGTGACAATTTGCAGCATTCCTGTCAAAAACAGCGTGTATATTACGGAAATCTGGCTCCAAGTCGTCTCGCTTAAGCGGGTTGCCGTCCCGCTCACATGTATAGACTTAAATAGCAAAAATTCCGTTCCCCAGGCCTTCGTCTCACTTAAGCGGGCGTCCCACTCACGCATGTCACGCTTAAGCGGGTTCCACTGTATCTTATAATCTAGCATTTTATATCCTTCCACTTACCCTAGCTCACACTAATAGTTCTTCTTACATTTACACACTACAAACATGGACTGGCAGATTTCTGGAATATAAGAAGGTTCTCTTATGATGCAGAACTGTTTACAAGAGTTTTTTTTCCAGTGGTGGTGATGAATGCAGAAAAATTCAGAGATATGATGAAAGTCATGTGTTTACAAATCAACTCAAAAACCATATCATTAGTTTCAATTTTAATATCACAACTTAAAATTCACCTGTCCCCATTTTCATAAGAAGAATTTTTAAGAAAAGACACAAAAAGAATTTTAGACAACATTTTGATTTTTCAAGACTGAAGCTCTCCCATTCCCACTTTCACAGAATAAATCATAAACAATTTATCTGAAAGTTCAAACTTCACTTTCAAACTCAAACACTCCTCTCCTACGAACACAGATGCAGCTGAAACTCTGGAACCGAAGGCTGTTTGTTTTAAGTGTTGAATGGAGGCTGTTACTGGTTGTACTGTCACTGTTATTATCAGAATGAAGCTTCAAGGTCGGAAAACAACTGATACCATGCTTCAACATAACCTCAACATCAACTGTACAGTATTTCAGACTAGAGCAAAGAAGAGCCACCAAGAAACACTCTGAATATGGACCCTGACTCAGATTATGTAATTATTCCAAAGACATTTTATTGTCTATAACATACGATATGCTGAGAGTTATGCCATCTCAAATTATTACTTCGTTAGTCCCATGGATTTGAATAGATTGCGCAAGAAGAAGGAACAATGACGGATCATGTTAAATCTAAAGCATGATAAAGTCCAGCTTGCATAAATCACTCTGACCTTTTCTCCAAAGACTACTTCTGCCCTAGACCCCTCTTCTCCTGCCTCACTTTCTCCCTCTTTGTCTATCCATCCTGAAATGCCGATCACGCATACATTCATCCATTTTTGAGTATGATTCTGTCACCAAAATACCAAAAGACTTAAGAATAAAAACTTGAATACAATGTAAAAGAAATTATACACCATGACCATGTTTTGCAATTTCCTAATTTCACTTCAGTAGCTGAGCTAACAGTACAATAAAAAATATTTTCTTTTTACTGAAAAACAAAGTATCTCATTTACAAGCAAATGAAAACAAATTGAAAGAAGGGTGAACAAATAAATGCCATGTAAAGCACATCTCCACAATATGAGCTGAGTTCAGATCAATCAACCTGTTTCCTCATTCATCTCTTACATATTGGTACATAGGGATCTATTCTTTTAACTTCTTCTTTTTGGGCTTATTTTGTGCCTGCCCTCCACCTCCCTGCTGATGCTGAGCACGTGGCTGTGGATTTCCATATTCATCACGTGCAGGCTGCCAGTGCAATGGTTTTTGCCTGTACATGCTCCAGGGAATCAGAGTTAGCTGGAGATAAAATAAAAAATCAGGGAAAATTCAAAATCTGTAGATATACCATTTCAAGTAATCAAAAAACATATATTAAAAACAAATCCAATCTAAATCTCAATATCATATGAGTACAATTGTATCTGATGCACACTGCATACTGTACATGTATAACATTAACTATAGTGGTGTCTTACCTCTTAGGCAGACTGTGTATAGTAAGACTGAGTGATAAGTCTATTTTCAAATGAGAAAACTGGCAACAAAATTAATAATTTTATAGAAAAAATGGCAACAAAATCTTTAATCTGTGGGTGAGGCCCATTTAAAGCTAAAATATGTTGTAGGTTTATCCTGGTGTCCTGCTGTCTTCATTACTAACATTATAATCTTGAAGAGGTGCCATCTTACAGCCCACACAGATTGAAGGATCTTACAAAATCTATCTGAAAATCAGGTTCAGGAATTCCTAGTAACAAAGAAAATTAAATCAAGACTCACCAACGATGAGAAAATGACACCAGCAAACAAGATGTACAATGTCTGTGAGAACAGTTGTGTGATATAACCCCAGATGAAGCCAACAACCTGAGAAAAGTGAACAGTGTTATTCATTCAATGCTGGGTTAATGAGATGCTATTTCATCTCAACCTAAAGTATGAAAGATTTCATTCTATTATGATCTCCAATTTCCCAGGATCCAATTGCTAAACTCCCGCCCTGAACTCTATATTCCTATACTAAATATGTCTGAATTTGCTTCACAATTTTTCAAGCTAGAATTAAATTTCATTCATTTCTAAATGTCCCCTTAAAGTCATAAAAACTTTCCTTTTAAACAAAAATGCAACGCCAGCTCATTCATCTGTTTTTATGGATTACTAAGTCTCTATTGCTTCAGAAGCCGGGTAAGTTGAAAACAGGAAGACGATAGGTCAAGTAGTGTGCGGCATCATTGGCTGTCAGGATAAAATCACCTTTGTTATCTCGTTAAGATTAGTACCATCAACTTGTGACCCTGAAATGCACTGATACCATTCGGCATTAAACGATGTGTTATCAACTAACCATTACACTGCCTTTTCTATCACTGATTGGTTTCCTGCACTAAGCAAGATTTGGAAGATTTGGTAAAGGCAATACCGCAAGTGCTGCTAATCAATTCAAATTACATGGAACGCAATGGAAATCCACATAGAATCATATCTTTGTCCTGTTTTTTATTCTGCTTAGAGAGATTCAAGATTGTTTATTTAGGCAAAAGCCAACCACATAACAATAAATTCAACAATTCAAAATGAAGAGAAAACTACAGAGATTCAACTTATATGGTGTACAAATCTCCTCTGACCAACAAAGCCAAAGTAAACAAATGAACCTTTAGAGGCTATTACATCATAAAAAGGTTTTCTGCAGTTGAATAATTGTAGAAGTAAAAGGGAACTACAAAGTACTCACAGCAAAAAGGACAATGATGATTTGAAAATATCTTTCTGCTCTCCTTTGGCCATCAAAATCCTGTGAATAAGCAAAAAGTTGGTCCATTCAGAATCAAAGTGGTAACTGCAAAGTCCATGCCTAATATAAGCACTTTGTAATACTGTAGTTCACTTTATAAAAATGGATACTAGTGCTCAAGAAATGTAACCAAATACATTGTTTAGAAAACAAACACAGCATGTCAAAATAGCATGCACTGAATCTACCGAAGACTGTCTGCAAGCTTACTGAACTGTAGACTAAAAGAGAAATGTTTTAAAACCCTCCTTATATTGGTAAGCAAGATCTTCAAGAAATTATCTTCAAAATCTTCCTCTGATGATCTTCAAACTGATCTTCAACTCAAAAACACTGAGTATGATGAGCCACAAATGTGGATTCATGGCAGAGTGTGATGAATCACATTTGGTTGATATTGTGACAACCACTGATGGAAAACCTGGCACATCATGATGATTATGCTCTAGCCTATCTGCTTTCAGAAGATCTATGGTTTCATATTTATTTCATGTCAAATAAAATATACATACTGAAACATCCACTCAAAGCACTGAAGAAAATTTTCAAAAGTTCAGGAAAGAGTTAAAGTAACATATTATTCCCTCCCCAGCTTTATTAGTCTCATGGACTCCAACCACTCTACATTGCAAACAATCACTATTACTGTATCAATCTGCATTCAGATCAAAATTCACTGAAACTTAGGATCAAACTTCACTGAAACTTAGGTGCTACTATCTGTTTCCCACAACCACTTCTGTCAGGTCTTCTACCCTGCAAGACCCATGGCTTCTTCCATCCACTTTAGTTCACTGTCCATTCAGTTTACAACAAATTTCCCAGTTATCAATGGTCCCGGCTTCTAATATTTAAACAGGATCCGAGTCCTCACAATTAACAATTACTATCACCTTCTTCCACTGCTAAAATGGAAAAAAAAGTTCATTGAAATTCACTTGTTTACCCTGAAATTCTCCACCACATGGTTTTGTTTACATCATAGCCATGTGCTTTGGGACAGTGTCTTGCACAGTAAACGTGACTTAATTGTATCACCACGCCACAGATATTTGCTACTCTACTGTTGTAAATATTGCACTCCCACTGATTATAATGCAATATTACAACTGTGGTAGTTTCAAAATTGTGGTAATCTAATTCTTCTAGTGTTACCTCCAGCTCAACATCTTCAAAGTAAAGCAGTATGCCGGAATGGGTTGATGAGTTTATACTGTCATTTAGTCATTAGAAGTCTTAGAAAAAAATGGAAAGTTGCCACAGTTAATAGAAAAATATTACTGATGTTGTTTAATGTCTTTAAAGTATGAGGCATATTCATAAATCCTCCCTAAAATTGAAATTCCACCTAGACTAGCCAATGTTCACAGGCCAAGGTATAAATCAATGGGTCACCATTTGGGTTTGGCAAGATTTGGAAAGTAGAACAAATGCAAGTGATGAAATATAGAGTGACTGTACCACTACCAGTCATCAGCGTAGACCAGTCATCGACGTACGATAGAGTTTTGGCCTCTAAACAGCAAAACTTCACAAAGCTTTCGTTCAGCTGTGAGAAAACTCACTCCGTCCACTATATCTGTGTGATGAAGTCACGTTTCCATAGCAGATGGTGACTTTTGTTTGTTTGCAAACGATATGTTCTAGCGACAGCTAGGATATTGCCGATTGCTGCATTCAGCGAAAATAAAAAATATCTTTAAAACCTTTGATTGGTAGACTTACCTGAGCATAATATAACTTTGCAAATAACGGACACAATCAAGCAAAATATGCTGATGACTGGTACGGTCATTCTACGTGAATATTAGAGATCCTACATCTAATCATTGTTGTGGAGAGACCTGCAATCCTATGCCACTTCCAACACTATGTAGACTAGTCAGAATCATTGAAAACCATGTTTGTATTGAACTTGAGGACACGCATCTCAAAAATAATTTTCAGTTTTTCAATACTTTTTCTCTCTGAAAATTGTATATGGGGTGCTCACCGAGTTAATTTTGCGAAAAAGAAGCATCGTTCTGTTCCCATGTGCATATATGTAATATGACGCAATATGGAGAGCTAGAGTTACCGGGTTTGGCCCTAGTGAGCAGAATTATTTCCCTTCCCAAATCAGCAGAGGCATGTGGCAAAAATGATGACATCACTTAAGTTCAAGCAGCTACCGACACCTCTATCTGACAATGTATTATTCAGGTTTTTATTAAGGTTCTGATCATCCAAATTCAAATGTAAAGTTTGATTGTGTAAGCCAGGAAAAGTATTCTGCATATTTATTGCCTCAGCATGATTTTGTTTGACATTTTACTGTTCACAGAAGAATTAAAACATTTATTCCAACATGCTATCACCTGTCCGCAGAGCACTGGCTAGGCAACTTGGCCATGAACCTAGAATGTATTTAACTTAAGGTTATGGCCACCATGCGCCCAGTGGGTGTAACAATTTGGATTCTGGATAATGTAACCCTGTGGGTTGTCTGGGGCCGGCATAGGCGTTAAATCATTATGACAGACGCTTGAAAGACTGTTTTATTGGAATAACAGGGTATTGTAAGATTTAATATGGTCTGTGGGAAGATGCAGGCGCAGCCTTCCTTTTTAAAGCAAAATCCGACTTAAGTATGAAATAAAGTCTACAGTACACATACTGACATTGTGGACCAATGCAAGGTCCTACTCCTAATCTTCTGTGCACTACTAGTATCATGTACTGTATGAGTCACTCAGTCAGTAGGCCTATTAAGTATTATTTTAGAATAATAGGTTAGGAATAGGACTGATTAGGTTGCTAATCTGTGACTGGATGAACTGTATGTCTGCAAGAGCGGTCTTGTCCCTAAAAATAGCCATTACTTGTTTGTGCACTGTTCTCGCATGTGGCCGTCCCTTGTGTTGAGTGTTGCCTGTTGGTAGGAATAGACTGGTACAATCCTGGAACAGCACCGCTGGTAGGCCAGATGTTAGACTAACTGAATGACTCTGGCCATTCATTTCGCCTAACGCCTGACCTATCAGCGGTGCTGTTTCAGGATTGTACCAATAGACTAAGCTAAGGAGCTAGAGTCTCGACCAGAAACTGGGCTAAACAAACTGCCTAAACTAAACTTGTCTAAAACTCATCTCAGACTCAGAGTACTCAGACTGAAGACATGTCATTCTTACCATGTGCGTCGGGATGCTTTTTATTGATTCCGGAATGAATGGCAGTATGTAGTCCATTATTGAATGTAAACAGAAGTATGCTAAAGCTGACGTGTATTATACATTCATAAGAAATCTGGACACCTGTTTTACTAGACCGCAACGTAGCAGAAGAATCGAAAAGCGGAAGTAGGTTTATTAACGGATGCGGAAGTCATGGCTCTTGAAGTTGAATTATAATATCGCAGTATTACAGGAGCACCGGGACTCCCTACTTTTCAGCGGCTTGGTCAGTGGCATACAGGGCTGGAAAAGAGAGAAACCAGTCGCTGTCTCACATGGAAGAGTTCCTGGACAATGATAATAGAGATCAGTTCTATGTGACATCTCCATCGGTTCACAGCTAGACTAAACAACCGCTATTTGATATATCTGTCTCAGCATTATAGTTTGTTTGAGCCATGACCCAAGTGTGGCCCGATCCTTTTAGAATGTCAAGAATTCGGAATGTCAAGAAATTAAACAACAGTAAGGCAAGCTGACAATATTGTCTTGCTTTATTTTGATGATCGACGCAATCTTTTATGAGTCAGTGATCATTACAAAATATTTTTTGTTTTACGTTTAAGCAGTAATCCAGTCAGGTGTTTGACACTCAAAGGCACAATTACAATCATCTACATTTGTTTTGTGAAATATTTGACTTTATTCTGTGGCTTCCTCGTGGCGCTCTAGATGTCACATTTTCTTAAAATGTAGAAATATGGTATCTATCTACATTGCAACAAGACAGCATCATTACAAAATACCGGGTGGAACTTTTTTTTTATTCTTAAATTACCCAAACACCTTCAGGTAGCTTCAGTTTCACAAACCATACCTCCTGTGGACTTCACTTTTAAAAAGTATATATAGATATAGCTCTGTATCTATCACAGTGTAAGTTCTTTGTAAAACACAGAAGGAACCCACAAATTCGTGAGTTATAATGTACTGCCCCTGACGCCATTTTTACTCTTTTAATAGGCCTATTTGCTGCAGATACACAGTACTGTGCTTTCACATGATTTTCATGCCAACGAGCCAGCAAAATAGATCTGGAATCTGTGGTGGGATACCTGACTTAGGAATGCGGTTATCGAATTCTTATGCATACGGCCTTGCCTTGTTTCTTTTGTCAGGCTAAAAGAGCACGCGCACACACACACACACACACACACACACACACACACACACACACACACACACACACACACACACACACACACAATGCCATTCCATTAATCATGAATTATTATGTAACATAACAGAGAAGAATTGATCGACCTAATAATTTTTACTGCTTGCAAAGATGAAAATTAATAAATCGGATGACTGGTACCTGATTTCAAATGAGAAAAACAAATTGGCCTGTGAGGGACCAAAAAAGAGGTTTCTGGCACCTATTAATAAGCCAAATCACTGACTTGAAGAATTCTGTCAATCTGTTAATATATAAAATTCCCCTTTTTAGGTGGCCCTGCCAGCCAAATGTAAAAAGATATGTGATCTAGATAAAGCATCTAATTTTAAAGATTCGTGTACAATTTGAGCCTTACAAATATAAAAATATAGTGTGTTAGGCCTTTGTTTTAGTGTGCAGTCACAATCAGCGTAATGAAAAACTGGGGACCAAGTCAGAAAGAGGTGACTATTAAATTTTGAAAGAGATTTTAGAAAAATTGTAAAAACAGAATCATTTAAACTGGCATATGATTTTCATTAGTCGGTGATTATTCACATGAAGCAGTAATGAACGTGTTTTTATTAACCTAGCGCGGTTGGGTGTGATTGACTGTTGTGAGTAAGTGATGTGTATGAAAGTGAAGTGTGTTTATAGATGTGTAAGGATGTAATTAATGTCTAAATTTTGTGTGTTAAGCAGCGCCATAGAGCACTTTTCTCAAGTGAATCATGTGCGCTATAGAAATTTATTACCGTACTATTATTATTATTATTATCATTATTATTAACATTGACTCCCTCCCCCCTCCCCTTGAAAGATTGGGCAACGGAAATAATTTAACCTACATCGGATTGAAAACAAAAATTCGAAATCACAGCAGAATTTGTAGAATATCACATTTTATTTTTAGGACCGAAGGAAGAAACACATTAGGCACCAATAACCGGTGGGTACTCCCCAGAGTCAAGGGAAGCAATCGTGAAAGACGATAAAGTAAAAATAAAAGGGGAGTCAAATCCCCTCTAGCCTCGTTTTGATTGTTGACTGTTCGACGAGGAAAAAAAAAAGGAACCTTGTTGGTCGCCATTTTGCATTACAAACCTGAGTAACTGTGTGGATTCTCTCCAAATTTAGCCTCCTCCGGGATGGGGGAAACAAAAATCATCTATCACATAGATGATGAAGACACTCCTTATTTAATTAAGCTTCCTATCCCGGCCGATAGGGTGACTTTGGGCGATTTCAAGAATGCCTTGAACCGGCCGAATTTCAAGTTCTTTTTCAAGTCTATGGATGATGATTTTGGGTAAGTTGTGCTAAACTGGCATCATTAGTCTGCTTCCTACCCATGGACAGTGTGCATGTAACGGGCCGATGAGAAATACGGTATTGTGATAAGTGTGAGCTTGTGCATAAGATAGGCGTGGACTAGAACGATTTCTCCACATTTACAATTCGTGACTCGTCAGTCTTCTCGTTCATTGATACCAAAAAAGAAGTCTACTCACTGTGCAGACTCTTTGTCGCGAGTCCACTGGCACTGAAAGAACGGCTGGCACAGCATTTCTTCCATCTAGTCCTCTTCTCTAGGCTATTTTCCACAAGCCAGACTCTGGCCTTTTGCATAGTATCAGTTTCCTTTGTCTACTTATGGAGATGTGACATAATAATATAGTCTATATTTGCACCTGCTTGTAATTGTGGATTAATAATAATAATCTAGACTCTAGACTATCAGTAGTTACTAGTATCACTATCACTTCAAATTGAAAGAAAATGGTTGACCCAGCTGGTCAGTATCTCTAGACTTAGAGAGATTGGAATAGTTTAGAAATATAATCGATTTAGTGGTTACATCTATGACTAAATGATTTGTGTTGATGCAAGAATGGTCTTGTCCCTAAACTAATAACTAGGTAAAAATAATGGAGAGATCTAAGACTTGTAAAAAACAAGAATTAGTCCAGAATAGACTAGTAGTTTATTGAGATCTATCATCTATGCAGAGATCATCTACTTTAAAATTTTTATGGGAAATTACGGGTATTTGGCAGTCTCTCACGCCAACATAAATGAGACCTTCTAATCTTTCTATGCAGCATTTGGTCTCTTGGGCTCCTTTGGTCACATGACTAGGGTAATTCATCATCAGAACTAGTCTAGTGCATCACACTTTGCCTACTTTGGTGCACAGTCTTCCATGTCAGATCCAAAGAGAGCTGCTTCCAGTAGCTGTATGCATAATCCATACGTTAATTAATATGTTAGCGTTAACCACGGTAAACACTATTATTAATATTTTGGGAATTTCCTGTGGTTACCGCATTGCGTTAACTAACATTAATCATTAGATTATTGCATGTGGCCACAATGTTATTACATTTTGTCATGATGATGAACTACAATTTCATTTTATGCAAGAATGTTTTGACAAAATGCAAAAGTTGTAGCTTTGCAAAACAACTTTTAACAAAAGTAACACACACACTGTTACATTTTTATTACATTTGTTTTATCAGGACAGCTAAACTAGAGCAAATATAGATGTCATTTTAGTTTTTTTCATCTTACATGCTGTTGACAATCAAGATGAGTAGTACAAGTCATAGAATCTGGATTGAGGAGTGGCAATTACACAGTTGATCTTAGTACTTGACTGACCATCTTTATTGTCTTCACAAGTGTTGTATATTGGCTCAAGTAAAAAGAGTCTTGATGTGCCATCTTTATGTTTACTCAAGGGTTGACACTGTGGTTAAGTTGTTAAGCAAATAACAGCTTTGTTTTTCATTTCATTCTCAGGTGTCATAATCACTAAATCAGCAGTCATTGTTCCATAACAATATATCGAGAATGGAAAAGCAAGGCTGCTATGCAGTTTGTCACTTTTTCCCCCTCATCAAAAATGTCACAAGACATCAAACTTTTTCATAATGTTGCATAATAAGAGAGTTAGCCAAAATATTGACATTCCTTTGTGATGAAGTCATTTTTGAAGTGCAGTGCATTTGGTGCATATTGAAAAACACTTAATATCTAATCTACCCAAAGAATGAAACAAACAAAATAATATTAAATCCTTGGCAGTAAATTTCATACAGCAACAAGGTATTCCCCATTGATTAAGATGATGTTGAGGTTCCACTGTTTCCATCTACCTAAGGGTGTCATGAGTGTCATACTGTTTTTAATGCACAGCGAAATTAGGCTTAAAAGTGCTAGAATGTTACGTGACAGCTGTACCTTGCCCACCTAACTAAAGTGTTCATGAGTATACTACGAAATGGTCAGCGTTGATGGGGCTGCATACACAATGCAAAATCTGGAGCCTGAGATCACTCAGTGTGGTCAGCAGTGATTCATGTTTAAAAATAAAATGCATGATGAACCACTGTTGCATCACTCTGACCATTCAGATCAGTTTACTGACGTATACACAGACTACTAGATCTTGGTGAAGATAGAAAAATGAAAAAGATATCAAAAGCAAGGAATCAAAATGAAGTCATAGTGCTTTCAGGGACATGAGCTGTAATAATCTTTCTTTGCATTATACCTGCACATTCACAGTCTAGTTCAAAGAGGGAAAAAAATCTGGTGAAGTACTGTAAATTTTCAGATGCTCTGACCCTTGTTACATCCCCGAGCTCCACTGACTAGTTGATTAAACTAGTTTGTTCTGTTAAGCGAGAGGCAATAATTAGAAGGCATGGATGGCACAGGCAATTTAGGAGAAAGGATATTTCTGCACCCAGGAATGAAGGATGGAAATTTTGGTAGCCCCCGCCCCCTTTTTTAAAAAAAAAATTTCACGCACACATACACACCACCACCGCCTCCCTCAGCTAACACTACTAACAGAAAATTTAAACATTGTAAAGCCATAGAGTCATAGAGCAAAACAGACAAATCAGAATCAGCTGAGTATTACAAATTCAGATAACTTCTGAACATCCATAAAAATAATTAATACTTGCAAGAATTCTCTCTCATATAGAGTAATGAAGACAACTTATTTATCAAATATAAATTGATAATAATGGAGATCAGATATGAAATGCTAATACTGTAGATTTATTAACTGAAGTTTTGCATGTTTATAACTTCACTTGACGTAGTGGCCTGACTCGTACTGTTCAAGGTTCCGCTTTCGGTATAGTCAAAGCACACTGATTTCCTCTGAAATGGTCTAAACTGAGTTCTATTCGTATACACATAGCCTGTTACTCTTGTGATTATGATCATGAGCTATTAGATGTTGTTCATTTGACAGCAGTATCATACGTCTATTCTTATGTGCCTTAGTTTACAGTATTATTTTGGCTATTGTAAGTTGCCTGGTAGTACCTTAATTTTATTTTGTTGTTTGTGTTTTCCTGCTTAATGATGCTTAACCCATGTTAAAATGTCATTGCTCACACATAATAGATATGTACACTCAGTGAAAAGGCAGATAGACCAGGTCTGGTTGTTGGCTGCTGAATTCAGAATTTTGGAGATTTTAGACTGGATGGACACAGCTATGTGAGATCTTTGAGTCAAGTGACCCAAATTCAATTTACATGCACATTTGATACATGAAGCACCATCCTCTTTGGGATCCAGTCTTAAGAAATCCTTAAAGTTTACGTGTAACAAGTGAAAGCTGGACATGATCATGATGCTAAGGCTATGGGTGATGACTTGATGACATGTAACCAGGTCTAATACTTTTTAATAGAGACTTCAAAGCATTGTGGTGTTATAAAGTTCATGTGATGTATATGTGAGAATCTTAATAAACTATTTCCCTCTTTTTTTTTTTCAGAGTTGTCAAAGAAGAAATTTTTGATGAAGATGCCCATTTGCCTTGTTTCAATGGCAGAGTCGTATCATGGGTGAGTTGTTATTTTTAAAATAGTGTTTTTCAGCACTAGAATTAGATTTAATTACTTAAGCATCATGTCAATATCATTCTCCTTGTAGCCGACATAGTGCCTCCCTTTATTTCTGAGAGTCTTCAGTCTCTTCTGAGAAAAAGGGATAGCGAAAATAGACAAGATTTTAGTTTGGGAAGCTAAAGGAGGAGCATCAGAAGTGGAAATTACTTTAACTGATAATCACTTGAATGAACTCCTATTATTTTAAATATATTACCAGTCTAATCTCCTTTGTTAGGGATGGGTCTGACGAGATCTGACAAACAGACCCACAAAATCTCCAGTCAAACAGCTTTTGGGTTTTATATTTTAATAAATACTTTTTGAGACCTATGAGGTCACATTTCCTGAAAAAGAAGTGGGGTGGCGAGGGGGGGGGGGTACTTCTTTGNTCTTTGTGTGGGCCCTGCAGCAAACATGCCTGGTCACTTAGTAGATTTGCAGAAGACTTTTGCAAGTGAAGTCTGCAAATATTAGAAACAAGATTTCATATTCTGCATTAATGTTTGAATGTATCCTGCCTCCCCCTTCCATCCAAGTGTCATTTGATAACTGAATGTTTACTATATTGTCAACTGGTCATACTCTCTTAAATGCTGTGCAGGGTGGCAGCATTGAAGGCCCATTTATTGTATTAAAACAATAAGTTTAATGGTTGATATGAAGGCCTACAGGAAACAATCCTCTATGGGATCCCAATCCCAATAGTGGGAAAACCATAATCCTTGTAGCAGAATTTTTCATCTCATGATTGATACTCCTGCAAAATTTGATGACTCATCCCTTCATCAGATAGTTAGGGCTGCATAGTGGGCATAACAATTCACAAACTTTATATTTATTTACTTCAGTGAATCAGTATACTGAGCTTTTCTTTGCTCTTTTCTGCTCTATTCCTACTGTGCTCTGCTCTTCTCTGCTCCTGTTCTGCCCCTCCCCTCTCTGCTCTATTCCTGCTCAGCTCTGCTCTACTGCAGCTCAGCTCTACCCTACTCTACCCCCACTCTGCTTTGCCCTGTTCTGTCCTTCTCTGCTCTACTCTGCTCTTCTCTGTGCCTACTCTATCCTGCTCTGCTCTATTCCTGCTCAGCTCTGCTTTACTCCTACTTAGCTTTGCTGTGTTCTACTCCTACTCTGCTCCCTTCTGCTCTTCTCCAACTCAGGTTTGCTTTGCTTATCTCTACTCATCTCCTTTGCTCTGCCCTATTATATACTTGTGCATTTTGAAACAGTTTAGTTCAGTTGGTTTGTGGTATGGGCTTTCATGCCTCGCCAAACCTTCCCAAATCGTGTTTTGCCTAGCCTGTATATGCATTTTTCTTTGGTAATGCCAATTCTGGGCACCATTTGGGCACAGACAGAAGTGTTTGGACAAGGGGCTCTTTGATTGAATGTTTATGTGAACTTTACCCCCCCTTCTCTCTGAAGGATTTTTACATTTGTGGAATGCTAACACATGTTGTCTGCGGAGTATCCTTGTTAGTGAAAACCTCTATTTCTGTCATCTGGGACCTATACGGGACAGCGTTTAGTAATTTTATGCACCATTCATTAGCTCATGAAAGCAGACCTACAAGGAAATGCATGTAGTGTCTCATTACTTTCATACAAAGCAGGCTAGGAAATTATCAGTCAAAGTAAGTTTTAAAGACAGTTTGCATTCAAGCATTGTCATATGTTACCAGGAAATCTGTTTGTATTTCAGACCAAAGACATTCAATAAGATTGAATGGTTAAAATTTTGCAGCAAAGTTACATTCCCAGACTATAATGAAAGTCTCTCTTCAGTAAGATATATCGTTTTAAAAATACTTTGGTTTAGTGGATATTGGTATATTTCCTCTGGAAGATGATAGAGGGTTGCATAATGCACATGGCATACCTTCCTTTCCCCCAGGTAATATGCATAAATTCTGGGGTGTGTCAGCTTCTCGACTTGTTTAAGAAATTTATTGAACTTCCACTTCCAGGGTTCATCCTCAACCCTAACCATGGGCATAGGCCCTTGGGAAAGTCCCATGATATTGCCTATTCCCCTTACATAGCCTTTTCATATTTATCATGCATAAATCTAAATCATAACTTGTATACCTAGGCTGCCTGACATTGGCACTGCAATCATCTGACCATTTGACTTCATTCATGTGCAGTATTATAAGATACTCACCTAGACCTTGATTTAGGATTAGGGGCTTAATTGGATGTAAACTTTAAAGCACAAACCTAAATAGCTAGCCACCAAACAGGAGTATTCAAAGTTCCAAATGGATCATCACAGCATTGATAATCAGTGGGTTTGCAGTAATCAGAATTTCTTGTTCCCATCTCATTTTGTGTTAAATTTATGTGGGTCCCATCCTACCCTGAATCTCAGTTGGTGGAAATCTTGCATGGCAGATTTAGTATTTTCTTTCCACTCCTAACATGTTTACTTAGCCACATAGCCTTACCTGAGCCCTGAGCTACCCTTTTTTTTTTTCCCCCTATCGCATCCTTAGCCCCAGTTGTTTCTTTTTCAGTTGCTCCCCTTTGCCTCCATCAAGGAGGGGAGGTTACTTTGTAATGCAGGTGCTTGTAGGCAGGGGTGGTGATATATAGAATGTGTGGCTCAGATTTAAGCTCTGAGCTAGGAAGAGAGTAAACCATTTGACACAGTTATGTTTGTTTACCTGCCATGATAATCAGATTTCCATAAAACTCCACAACCTAAAAGTAGAGACAGTTAACCTCAGAAGTAAATGGATGTAGGCTGATGTGAACTTGTGTACTGCTTTAGTTGATTGTTTGAATTAAGGGATGGGTGGGGAATGGTGGCTCATCGTAATTTGGTCTCTGATTCAGGAATGGGCATTTTTAGGCTGCTACCTGATGTCAGATTTTTTTTTTTTTGCTGCCTTCCCACTGTGCTAGGTTAATTAGCCATGATAAAGGGAGTTAATTTAATAAGAGTGCAATACTCATGCAGCATACAAGCAAATATAATGATAACTATTTATTTTTAGCTTACTGTTAAGTTTCATTTTCTTACAATTGCTGGTACTGTTATGTTGTTCAAAACAAGAGGCAGTACAGACATATATCTCTGATTGCTGAAGTGAATTGCAGTACTACAAAACTGTTTAAATGAAAGATGCTTTTGAAAAATCACACAGATTTCCTCCAAGATCCAGCATCCCATGAAATTCTAATTCTAAGTAAATATGACACTTGTAGTGTGCAAAAAGTTGCGTTCAAGGCCACCCAGGAGTAGACCAGGAAAATGCCAAAATCTAAGCCTTGGAACTAATTCACTGGCCAAGTGTTTCTCATTCTTAGACTTGGCATTATTGTTAGTGCAGAGTATTGGATCTCTAGCATGGGGTTAGGTACTTGTTTCAAGAACTGAGATCTTGTTAGTCATGTTTCTTTCCATAGCTTCAGCATTTAGGTAATGATGATGATAAAGTGTATCCTTCTGAACTGAGTTCATAATAGTGAACTGTCTGTAATGTGAGTTACCAGTAAGAGTGTCATGAATAATACAGCAGACACCTGAGAAAAGTGTTGAGTGCATTAACCCGTTATGCAACCATGATGCCTTCCGTTTGTTATTGGATGAGGTAATTTGTCCTTAATGCCCCTCCTCCTGCTGTTTTTTTTTTCTTTCTGTAAAGAATAATCACAAACATATGTACACTTGTTTGGCTTCCATGGAGATGTGAAGACACACTTCATTTTCCCCTGCTAGGCTGTTTCCTCTTCCATTAGCTGAGTCATCATACCACTTGGGGCAATTTGAGTGTGTCTGTGTGAATTACAATAGCATTAGGACGCCATTTGATTCCTGGGCCCGTTTGCACCACAAAAGTTGATTATAGTTTTCAGACTAGTTCCTTTCACAATAGATGAACTAGTTTTGTTTTCTTGTGCAGGACAAATTTTAAGAATGTCAAAAATGACTTAGAAGTACAGGCAAACCCGTCTGATGTAGGGATAAGATGTAGTTCGATTGTAAGATAACATACTGTTGGCCACAGGAGATACTGGAGGTGTGCCTGAAAGCTCATTATGGGGCTCCTTTGATGTTTTTAATGGTCAGGTAGAAAGCATATAGAAAGGGTAATGATAGAGGAGGCTTTCACTTAACCCCTCATTGTGCTGGTGGGTGATGTAGTGCCATAGAATGGCTCCTGGAAGGTCTTTGAAGCGTACAGATTTATTTACTCAGCATGTGATGATCAGGTTATTTTTATTCACCATTCGTCAGCTCATAAAAACAGACCTACATGGAGATGCATGTAGGGTCTCATTTCTCTCCCACAGAGCAGGCTAAGGAATTTGAAAAAGCATCAAGGGTATCATAAGAGTTCAAAAGGTCATTCCTAGGAATCCATAAGGATGATCATAACCAGTCTCAGTATGTGGTACATATTTATGTTCACCTGCAGATTTTCGTGAGGGGGTGGATGTTCTTAAGTGGGTTAATTAAACTTGGGTACCCTTTCTGAAGTCAGTTTTGTAGTATGGCCTGACTTTGTTTTCTCATAAAGTGTAATTTTTAGATTGCATTTCCTCCAAATTTTGCAAGTCACTTATCTTGACTAGCACATGACACTTTTTATGTATGATTTTTGATATCTTCATATGTCACAATTTGAAATCATGGTGTGCCCAAGACTTTTGCTACTTTGGGTCTGTTACATATATTAATGATGGATTGGAAAGGCTTTGATTTTCTACTCCTCACTTATCACAGTTTAGGTGTGTTGCATTTAAATAATGATGGATGGAAGGCTGCGATTTTCTTCTCTTCACTTACTACAGTTTGGGTCTGTTACATATATCAATGATGGATTTGAAAGGCTGCAGTTTTCTACTTCTCACTTACCACCAGTTATATATATTAATGAAGGGTTGGAAGGCTGTGATTTTCTTCTCATTTACTACAGTTTGGGTCTGTTATATATATTAATGATGGATTTGAAAGGCTGCGGTTTTCTACCTCTCACTTACCACAATTTAGGTCTATTATATATAATATTAATAATGGATGGGAAGGCTGCGATTTTCTTCTCCTCACCTGTCCAGGTTGAAGTCGGTTGACAAGTTTTCTGTGATTTTTTTTTTTTTTCTAAATTATTATTTTGGGTCATTCTCATCATCTGCTGCATATAAGTTTTAGATCAAAAGGATCACCAGCATTCCCTGTTTTGAATGGCAAAAAAAAAAAAGAAGGTTCAGTTTGGGAAGGAAAACCCTGTTTGTTTGGTGGTGAAAGAGGATATGTTGTGTGTTAGAAGGTGTGATGTATTGCTGTTAATATTGTCATTCTTTTTGAATGTATGAGACAGTATTTTTGAATACATATTTATATGAATCCACGCAAGTTTTTGTGCAGATTCTTGCTGGTTATTTGATAATTTTGTGAGGTTAGACTGGTCCATGAATCATGCTCCTGCACCTTTCACAGCATGTAGAAAACATTTTGGTATTTTCCAGTTTTTTTAATATTCTAAATGTAACACAAGATTTTGGAAGCTAGTAAATCATACAAGAACAAGATTATTCTGTCAGTCAAATTTTTTACCTTAAGGATATAGTTTTTTTGCATTTTTTGTCCAAGTGATAACTTCACCCTAGCTCCCAACCATCATGTTGTTTTCATGACCTGGAAGTAGTTTTTTGAATTAAAATCAAATTTCACATTTAATTTTTGCTTTTGATTTTATGAATTACTGATAGCTGGATAACCGGCTATAATTCTGCTCCATAGGGAAGATCCTAAATGATATAACTATTTTAGGTTGGATCACTGTGCTTCTTTTCTTAGCCTGAAATCACAAATGTCACTCATCATCAGCAGTTCAGTTTGTCAGTCTCAGGTACAGAAATATAATCTCTCTTAGTTTGCAGCAATTTTTTTTTCTTGTTTCAGTTGGTGGCAGCAGATAACAGTGCATCTGACAGCCAGTCCGTCACAGATTCACAGACAGGAGATGTTGTCCAGCTTCCTACAGAAAGGGTTGGTGGGATTGGGGACAGCAGGCCACCATCATTTCAGTAAGTGCAAGCTCATCAGGGTTTGAACAGGCCCAGGTTAAACTGATTTCAGTTTTTCTTTCGAAGGCTGTTGTTAAAAATCCTCACAAGATCTGACAGATAATATGAAGGGGTTTTGTTTTTTTGTGCTTGACCTGGTTCCATCCCTACCCTGTTGTTAAAGCTGAAGGAACAATTTTGGATACCCTCTCTCCATTCCCTAGTAAGTCATAAACAAGTGTGAAGTACTACCTGGGCTCTCAAATTGTAGTCAGTTTTAAACATACTATTGTTACATTCACTCAACACTGATGTGAACCACAGTCCTAGCCACATGAAACATATATATATATATATCACGCTCGGGAACGGATTCACTTAATTCATTTACATCCTCAACTCGGTGAAAGACATTACAAATAATGGACTGAGGTCAAGATCTTTAAATCATTTATGTGTAATTTACAGCAGGTTACATATACAATTATTGAATGAAACATTTTGTTTACAGTGCCAATGCATCAGTGGTAAGCAGAGATGAACCTTGTGACACATGCACTGAATCAGAATCAGTCCTTAGTGGAGCAAGACGGGGTAAGTTTATAGAAAAAGATAAAAGCTTTATCTAGTCATTTTTCAGAACAAATAGACACTTGTTTTTGGTTATCTGGAAAAGCGTTGTGGACATTGCCATCAGATGAGATACTGGAGGGAGGAGGTGCATTTCCTATATCTTTAGTATGCCAGGGTTTGTCATCTTCATACCACGAGTTGGTATATCATCAGCAGTCTGCAGATTTCAGTCTCCATCTGTCTTCCCTGTTACCAGATACTTTTTCTTTCAGGGTTCATGCACCCTCCTGGAATTTCAGGAGCTTGAAAATCTCCTGGAAATTGCCATGGAGACAGAATCTTCTAAAATTCATAGTTATCTTTTGGAGTCACCTGAAACATTGTGGTGTTGGAAAACCAGCAGCTTTCTGGAGCTGACATACAAGAATCAATTCCAAAAGATGTGACTGTACTCCCGGAAAAACATTGACATCTTCTCATTTCTGGGATTTCTCACGGAATTTTTCCACTAAAATTATTTTCAAACCGGGGCATGAACCCTTCACACTTATGATCTGGTCATCACATCATCACAAAGCAAGTGTCACATCCAAACAGGCATAATTCTGTTTTTTCCTTTGCCTACGCATGCATATGTGGTAGGACCTCCACATCACTTGGGCATGCCTGGTGTTGCCTATCGCTTCAGGCAGTCAGTGTCAAACAATGGTAAGAAGAATGAATATTATATAGTGTGTGTGTCAGGTTGTTGAAATAATTGGGTAAGACAATAAGTAATTTTTTACACAACCAATCCAATTTTTTTCTCCTTCCATCCCCATCTCAAGTCTTATGAGATTATATGAAGCAAAAAATGTCCTCCACGAATTCATCTTTTAATCAAGGAGATTTTTTTCCTTTTTTTTTTTTAAAAGAGAATGCCCAGACCACATATCAGTTGATCCAATTTGTTACTTTACTTCTGTATGTTGTTTTTAAATTCCACTCACAGGTTCTATGAAAGTAAAATTTCTTACTCATGCTTTATATTCTATGTATAGCAAGAGTAGTATGGTCATTACACATGGTCAGATGTTGGTTAATGATTTTAATGCACATTCCTAGATTGAATGTTGAATTTACCTCTTATAAATATGAGTTTATTTGTGCCAGTATTCTGCTCGGGACTAAAGAATCAATAAAATCTACAAATAGTTCCACTGGGAACCTAGATCCAGATGGACTGATGTCGTTATTCATCATGTACTATGCAGTAGTTCCAGCCTCTTGTATCCTTCAAGATTTAAGAAATAGTGCTCACTGTGATTGTGTACTCAGTACTGTTACTTAAAAATAAAATTAACTCTTTGAGTGGAGGATTGTTTGTTAGCTACAAGTTTCTACAACAGTGTTTGTTTTTCTCACCTTCATTCTGTAGCATAAAATCTGAGAATTTGTGTTGAGTGCAGGCATTTATTATCACCAGTTTTAAATTAACTTAGTTCCTGAACATTGTTTGTATGTGTGTAGTGTTACATGAAACTTACTGTATTTACAGTTCTCTGGCCACATCATTCATGTTGAGCTTAAATTACCTTTCCCACTCCTTTCCTGTTTTCCCCTAGGCTTGAGAATCATTTGGGTTTGTTAAATACATTTTACTGTAATTTATTAGAAAGGAATATTACATAGAATAGTACTGTAGTTTGGCTATAATACCAGCAGTGGAGCAGTGTAAATGTTCATCTTTGAGACTGTCAAGGTAAATCAGTTGCATCTTGCTCTAGTTTAGAAACAGCTATGTATCTGTTTCAGCTGAGCAGACAGTTCAAATTTAGTAACATTGAAACTGTAAAAGGTATTCAGTTGAAAGGAAGAGCAGACAGAATAACCTCAGAACTCTTATCTTCATGTAATTGCAATTGTAATTTGAGAGTAAGCTCATGAATATTGTAATGTTACTTGAAAAAATAATTGAATCTTAGCAATATCAGTACTTGGTATTTGTTAATAGATCAGGATTTAAGAGGATAGGGTAGATGGTAATTGTTTATTGGCACTTTATTTGTCACTTTTTTTTTTTTCCTCTTCTGTTTGTGTCCTTTATCCCCGGCTGTTGTTTCTCATCCATCAACGTGCACTGATCAGTCACTTGTGACATTGTTTTAGATGTGCAGTGTATAACAGACTGTTTTTCTTAGGTGATAGTGGAACTCTGCACCTTTTAAGAATGAGTAGTTTCAGTGTCAGTGGGTAAGCAGCGGGGAAATTTTGGTAATTTGTTATTATTTGCCATAGGTGTATTCGGCTAACCAGACTGGAAACTTACTCTTGTCTTCATTTTTAGTGTTTATAGATTACCTTCATAGAGATTTTGTGTGGATAAATACTTGATACATGCACTGAATCAGCTACAGTGCTGTTTAAATTTACCAGAATGAAAAAGGTCTGTTGATAGATTTTATGAAAACAGAATTAGCAACATTTCATTTGTCACATACTAATTTAGGTATCATATCATGAATAATGTTGAGCCTTCAAATTCAATGTTGGGTTGGTTAGTTTGTATTTGAAAAGCACTGGATCACACTTTTCAAGCAAATTGATTTTGATACTTCTTATAACCAGACTTTAAAATCACTGCATGAGTGATAATTTTATTTCCCAGTTGATGGCACAGTTTCATTCCAGTATGCTTTTCTTTTTCCTTTACAATTTTCACCGCCACCAATTGATTTATTTTCCAGGAATGGAGGACTCTGAAAAATAGTTTAATGGAAGTGATTTTTTGAAGAATATCTTTGTGTTTTACAAGCTGTTTGTCAAAAGTTGTTTACAGATCTGAGTTACAAAATTTGCAAATTTATTTTACTTAACCTGTCACCGAAACATTATTTTTATGGTCACTGAAAGATATGTGAAAATATGTAAAATGTGCCTGTGTCAGCTAATTACATGAGTCTAGACCATATAGTGTTCTTGTCTGACTTAAACGTTGGCAGAAGCTGTGGGAGGGGAAAGGGACCAGTGTATAATTTGTCTTTCACACAATGATTGTGCTTTGCCACATATGTTTGCTTGGGCTTTGAGTTGACCAGTTGTCATGGACTGCATTTTGTATAAGCTGCTGTGTAGTTGGCCTTGTTTTGTGAAATTTATAGCACAGAAATTATCACTGAGAAAAACTTCAGTACATGAATATGACTGTCTGTAATATTACTGTGTTGATGGTAGATGAGGAGAGGGCTGTAAAGCTTCGGGAGATTTGAGTGCGTCATTATTTTAATCTCATTTACTTCAGGTCCTCGAATTAATGGTCACAGCCATGTCAAACACGAACGGCACAGAGACCCTCGCGGGTTGTATGAAACTTCCACCATGCTAAGCAGTGATCTGGAATCCACCAGTTTTATTGACTCAGAGGAGGACACTGCCAGCAGGTATGTAAAGAAATAAATAGTCTCAATTAAAAATGGTCTTCAGAATATTGACACCTTAGAGTCAAGCAGGCTACCTATGGCTGCATGAAGTGGTTTTAAAAATAAGACCATACACAGGTTGTAGATTATTGATATGCAAAACTGTCTTAGTCAGTCATACTTGATGACATTCTTGAAATTCTATTCTCCTGATATTCAGAACCTTCGGAGTTCACTATATGCTATGCAAGGGCATAAAAGGCACTGGCTTGAAATTTATTTTTAGACAAAACAGTCTCTTAGTGCTCTCAGTTATCAGCTGATAAGTTTGGTTCAGAAGCTGAATGCAGGCAATTATGAGCCAGCAGAAATAAGTTTTGCTTAGGTGAAAGACTTCTCCAAAAATGTTATGAACGGCCATCTTCATGACTTTGCCTACCTGTCTGAGCTTACTACCAAAAGTCTTTTTCCAATAAGTTAAGTCAGATCATTGGGTATGACACTGCTGTGCCTTTTGTTTCCACTTTTAATGTATTTGTCTACAGGTTTTCCACAGTCACAGATACAACGAGTATGTCCTCCAAATATGGTCGTCATCGGCGAAGAAGGCGCCGCCATCGGCCTCCTCCGATTAGTCGGGTGGGTATCAACAAGGTATCGTTCACCCCCCACTAATCCTTAACTTAATCTGGCCATTGTAGAGCAAAGTGAGGAAGGAAATATTAACAGACCTGCCAACTCTTGCTTCTTCTAGTAAAGTTTCCATATTTTCATTCATTTCAAAAAGCTCACAGTGGGATGTAAACAAAGCCGTTTCTGTGCCTTCACTGTCATTAGCATAATTTAAATGCTCATGGGAAATTAAATAAGAGTTGTAAGAAAACATGAATGAAATCAAACTTAACAGTGTGACAGGAATTATTTTGTCTTGAAATCTTCAAATAGTAATACTAATGATAGGTGTTTTTTTACTAGTTTTTTCCTAGGAATGGGTAATATCTTGTAGAAAATGATGTTAACATTGCTATGTTATGAAGAAAGTACCAGTGTATTAATATGTCAAAGAAGTGACATATCAATTGTTGATAGATCTGGTCTGTTTTTGTTTTTTCACATTCCATCAGGTTGGCATGTCTGTAATAGCAAAGGAATTATGGTGCATACTGATATCTGAGTTTGAAAGTCCTGTTTCAGCTGCATACTATCAAAATTAAATCAGCCAAATAGGCAGATCAGGGCATAGTTCTGGAACCAGAATACATTCCTTGTAAGGTGGTGACAGTTCTTTTGTTAAAAGGACAGTGCTTTTAACAGTAACCATGATCGTTAACTCCTTTACTCACTTTGCTTTACAATGGATGTTGATGTTGTGCGTCAGTGAGAAATGTGGGCAAAATAATTTGTCATTCTTGTTGCAAGGTGCTCAGTCATGCTCAGTGAGACTTTGATGATTTATGACTTTGCAGTGGGAATGATGAATTGTTTCCTTGTACAATGCTGTGATAAATGCCTCAATCTCTGTGTGCTTGAATGGCCATGTAAACTCATGCTCGGAGTATAAAGAAATATCTAAGCATCATTGCTTGTCTGATTATCTTGATGCTAATGTTTTCAAAAAAAAAAAAAAAAACGTGACTCTGAAAAAAGGAATGTGCTATGCTGTGAATTTGAAAAAGGTTAAAAGGAGATATATGTAACTGAAGTTGCATAATATCTGAGAAGTTTTAGTTAAAGGAAGACCAAGATAGGCGCCAGTTGTGATGGGGAGCTGTATGACCTGTGGCATGTACTTCAGAAGTAATCTTTAATGCTCACCTTTGCATGCCTATATCCCCAATGTGTTGTTTTCCTTAACATACTTAACATCATTATTATTGTTCATGCAGTTTTGGTGATGGCTTTCGCATTAATTCAAGCAAGTCATGAGACAAGATTAACATAATATAAAGCATGAATTAGGCTTGAAAGTAAACCGTATGGTTAATGATGTGTGATAGCAGCAGTGAAAATTTGCCGTAAAGATTGCGTGCTTAAAGCAGTGTGAAAAAACAATGACAGTTTATGGATGAAGAGATATCAAAATAGACAAGAATTTATTTATTGTTTGATTAGGAGAGAGGGCAAGTTTTCAGATACAGCAGTTTGAAAGTTTCTTAATCTTAGATATGCCTTTGATTTAGCTCTTGTTTTCACCATAAGATTTTAGCAGTTGATTGACAGGACAGTAAATGGCCTATATTTGTTGTTGAAATTAGCTTGACATTTCAGTGCAACATGAAAAGAGGTCCTCTCTCAATTGAAAAAAAATGTGTTCCCAGCAGTAAATAAATACAACCTCACGTCACTTTCTTTGTCTTCTGCCATGTTCCCATTGCACTGGTAAGCATATGCAAATTTTTTTGTAATGTTGTCAGTGAGATTATGCTCCTCTTCAGATCACAAATGCTTTACCTATTTACTTTTTCGCTTTTTGTATGACATTTAAGCATCGTTTTGATGTGGATATACATATTTTATTAAGACATTTCAGTGGAAAGATAAGGCAGTATTTATTCACAACAGGAAAAATAGTTCAGGTCATATGGCGGTTTGTCAGGCAATAATGAAAGTAGTTTACTGTCAGACAACAGTGACTTGCTTAATGATGGCATTGAAATTTCAGCCTCTTGACTGGTGTCTCTCGGTACTTTTTGCAGAGCAAACTAACCATCTTCTTTTGCTTCTATTGATACAGGCATCATCATTTAGCAGTATAACAGATTCTACAATGTCTTTGAATATCATCACAGTAACTTTAAATATGGGTGAGTATCTTAAGCATCCCATGATCTTGCCACTCAGAATTGTTTACAGATCTTAAGGTTTTATACAGTTGGCACATTGCCAGAATCTTTTTGCACTTTTCTGTTCTACTTAAATTTAGTTATTCATGTTGCTGAAGTACTTCTTGGTTTCACTGAAACTGCATCTGCCTAATATCCCTTCCTCCCCCTGTTACAGTGTTGAATTGTTATCTGTGAGGACCCATGAACCTTAATTTTCATAGTTGAGGGCAGCTGGCTGAAATGTTGATCTGCAAATTGAATATTGCTGTATGGTACTGTCAGCTTTTATTGAAATCATCTTGTTTTAATTATGTTTTTGATTTTTTTTTTCCAGATACAGTAAACTTCTTAGGGATCAGTATTGTGGGTCAGAGCAACAAGGGAGGGGATGGGGGTATTTATGTTGGCTCCATCATGAAAGGGTGAGTATCTGCGTCTTTATATTTAAGGGTAGATGGGGTAAGAATTGCTTTTAATTACTTTTATTCTCACATTTGTCATGTATCTTACTTTCACCCTTCTATGACAATATCCGTGAGGGAGAATAGTCCAACATATGACATTGTTACTATCAACTTGGCTTAAAAGGAACACTCCAGGAGCATGGAAAAATACAGTTGTCCAGTGACTTACAGTCTATAGCAGTATAGCATCTTGTTATGTGTAAGGTATTGCAATGGAGCAAAAGTTGCTATATGTAGATTACAAATCAAGTGGGCTGAACTTTATTTTCAGGATTTAGTATAAGTGCATTGGCTCATGCTGCAGATACTCTGCATAAATTTAATATGTATTGAGTGCTGCCACCTATGTCGCTTCCAGTTCCAGGATGACCTTATTAAGAATGATCCATTTCTTATGACACTGCTTTTAGTGAAACTTGAGAGAAGCAATGGAACAGAAAGGGAATTGTTTACTTCATCGTACTGATTCGACAATAACAGTTTTACTATAGTAAAGGAGTTAGGTATCACATTTTTTTATGAATGCTTGTATTTGCTACTTTGTTCACAGAGGAGCTGTTGCACAAGATGGCCGTGTTGAGCCAGGGGATATGATTCTTGAAGTCAATGGCATCAGCTTTGAGAACATGAGCAATGATGATGCTGTAAAAACACTCAGAGAAGCTGTACAGAAACCAGGGTAAGCAATGCTAAGTTTTGACTGAGGAGGGATGGACAGTTCTCCGTTATCCATGATTGTTCCAAGTAGACCACAGGCAAAATAAGTTATCCCAGTTCTTTGGTGTGGATGAGTGTTCTTCTTGTAGGCTTGTATTATGAACTTAAGCCTGCCGTGTGAATCATTTGTAATCACTCTTCAGTCATTTGAATTCAATCTCAGTGTTAGGAGGCTAAAATTCTACGATCCTACTGTACAACTTGTTTCTGCACCAGCTTACAACCAGGTAGTACTGGGATATAGAATGTGATAAGTTTAGAATTTTCAAAGTCGTCATATGGAGAATTTGCAATTTTTTTGACTGTTTCAAACATGATTAAAGATGCGAACACATTGCTTCATTGCTCATTCTTCCATTACTCTTTTTCATCAGTCCAATTGTTCTAGTCGTTGCCAAATGCTGGGATCCCAACCCCAAGGGTTACTTTACAGTCCCACGCCAAGAGCCAGTTCGTCCTATTGACCCATCAGCCTGGGTGGCTCACACTACTGCCATGAGGGAACAGTATATGGGCCGTGCTGGACCCAGTGCTCCCTCCATCAGCAACATGACCTCAACCACCTCCTCCTCACTTACCAGCTCCATCCCGGAGTCAGAACGTGGTAGGGGCTACTCTGTATTTGTTGGAAAAAAGAGCATCACAAAATGCGATTTGCTTATTTCTAATTCAGCCAGAGGTATTTAGCCTCACTTTTGAAAGCTTAACTTGAAAGTCCAAATATTATTTTCACTGACTGCTGAAACACTCTTGAATCATATCCGGAGAGGTACTTACGAATTAATTATTAAGAATACTGAAGAATACTTTATCTGGCCAATTTCTGTTCTGCAGACAATGTGAATTTTCAAAGACAGAATCTGTTAAGTGTTTTCATGTCCATTGTGAACTCTTATATCTTTTTATTTTCCTAAATTCATTATGACATGATTCTTTGTTAAGTTTGTTAAGCATATTAGGAATATTTAGCTTGGATGTTAAAGCTTATGTGAAGATCTTTTTTTCATTCATTCTTTTTAAAACAGTTGTCTCAGCTCTCCTTTAGTTATATCCGAGAACTGACTGTGCACATGAGGAAAAAATGAGAGAGTAGAATTGCCTGTCTGAAAGCCTGTATGTACATCTTTAAGTGCTCTGTTTACAGTTATGTTATGGATCTGATACCAGTTGAACAGGTTTGGATAATGAGGTTCCAAAAGGTAAAATTTGGAACCAAGCCTTCACACAACCAGGTTCTATGAGTAAGCAAAAATAGTGAACTGTAATACTGTCCAGGAATAATAGAGAGAGACTACCACTTTCTCAACTTTCTGAAGCTGTCGGCACAAAATGTCTCATGACTGCTCTTAATTCTAATGCCAGTTTGTGGGAACTTGTAATGTATAGCTTTGTTTTTACGCAGACACACCAGATCACATGATAAAATCCAAATTTTCTATTTTTTCAGAGATATCACACTGTTTCAAAGAAGATGTGTATGAAAAAGCATCGCAAATATTTCATCTGAATAATGTCTTCTTTTCTGGCAGGCTTTGATGACATGAACTTGACTATCAGTACAGACATGGCTACAGTGGTCAAGGCCATGGCACAACCTGACTCTGGGCTAGAGATTCGGGACAGAATGTGGCTCAAAATAACTATAGCGAATGCTTTTATAGGTGAGTTCTGTGACTGATTTTGGATGGTGGGGAGTTTGGTTGTCATGGACATTATCTGTTGATGAAGATCTAATATGAGTTACTGATCCAGTCGACCCTCTGTGATCCATTTTATATTAGGTGTTTGCTCATGTTTATCTTTGTGATGATATCAAAGTTTGATTTAACATTACGTCTTTAGAAGATTTTTTTGTTGAATGGTCCTTTTGATTCATGAAGGTATTGTTTGTGCTGCATTCTTTTTGATGAGTTCTCACCAGCAATTCCTCTCTATGATTCTTTATTCTTTTGTTTTCTAGCTTAGTGGCTGTTATAATGCACCAGGAGTTTTGCATGATTTATTCACTTTGTATATTGTCTAGCAAAGGCCATTAATCAGTATACAAAATTTTTGCAAGCTAGTTACAAATCCCAGTAGAGTTAATGAAAGAAAAAAGATGAAAAGATAGTAGATTATTGAAGAGACCACCCAAAAATTTGCAAACGTCACTTTCTGTTAAAGGAGCTGGTATTTTCAGCATCATAGTTACTGACATTAGGAAACAGGTTACGTTTGTGACTATTATTTAAATTGTTGTGATTCCATTTACAGTTGCCCACTGGTGCTAATGAATATAGCTGTCCCATGTTTTTGCAGGTGCTGATTTAGTAGATTGGTTGTTTACACATGTGGAAGGGTTTGCTGATCGGCGAGACGCACGAAAGTATGCTTGTCATCTACTGAAGGCAGGCTACATTCGACACACAGTTAACAAGCTGACTTTCTCAGAACAGTGTTACTATGTATTTGGGGACTACTATGGAGGTAATTTACTTTTTGTTTTGGTAACTTAACGTGATGTGGGTCTTAGGTTCGGTCCTGCATTTTGCTGTCAAAGAGAATATATAGCCCAAGACAAGTTAACATGAGGTCATAGCAAAAATGTAGTTGAAGAGATCCACTACTCTTCAGTTAAAAGTCAGGAATGCCAATTTCTGGCCAAAGCAGGATTTCTGGCTTAATCGGGGGTTTAAAAGATGCAGGCTTTGCCAGCATCACCAGCTGATGGGTGCTTCAGTCAGCCAGAAATCCTGCTACCCTGCTAGGCTTCAGGGTCATTATGAAAATGAGATTTGAAAAAAAACCGAAGCAATACTGGCCATTTTTACGAGTGATGAGAATGGGAAATAAATCCATGATCACATGCTTCATGTTTGTGTTTATTTCTGACTAGTCTAAAATTTCTGATTGCTTTGAGGCTGTGAAGTGATAGCGGTTGAAGTATTTGAGATTACACTTTTCACCATGCCTGTTATTTGAGCATTGGATGAGTTTACCCTGAAGTAAAGTCTTCTTGCGAGTGCATCCACTCTCCTGCTAATCATGTTAATAATGGAGACTGCATTTAGCACTGGGTCCTACTTTTGTTTTTAAAAGGCTGGATAAAAATGTGAACAACACATTAGCATGGATTTGAATGAAGGAACTAGGCTCAAGGACACCTTCTAAAGAGTTTCAATAGAAAATACATCTTAATTGTTTTTGTTGGTGATGATTTGTGCGCTAAAAGGAGACCAACAAGACCAGGGCATCATGAAGCAAACCATGCATTCCTTGCTTTATGGACTCAGCAGCCCAAAATTTCAGGTTTTTTATCAAATTTCTGAAAGATTGTATTGCTATACTGGAGTAAGGGCTGCCCTTTTCTAATTTAGTACATTTGCTTGCAAATCATAGTGCCTGATGTCTTTCTGTTTTTTTGATATGGTGTGTGGTCTTTGCAAAAGTATCTCAGGATACAGTTATTACTTCACCATCAGATTTTATAACTAATCTCAAGATACAGTTGTTATTTCACCATCAGATTTATAATAATATGTTTCAGTTTCACCAGTTAACTTGTTTATTATCCTAGTGTTTGACACATAGATTTGAATGTTGCAGTGTTAGCAAAAATGCTTTAAATGAAGATAGAAAGATTACTGAATATCAATGTTCATTTCTTTTGTCCCCAGGTCCTCCTTTGTATCCAGGTAAGACTAGTGTGTCATTCTGCAAAGTTCTCTGCATGTAATTTGTAATCAAGGCTTGTATGAGTCCTATGGTAAACGCTTAATCATGCTGCCATAGTAAAGGCCAAAAAAAACAAAAAATAGTGAAATGAAAAGGAAAATACACTTTTATTCACCATGCATTTTTGATACATCCAATTCATGATCAAGCAAACACATACAACCATACACATACACATACTTTGCCTATGGAGCTTTGGAACTCTTGTATAAAAATGTTTTATGTGCCTCGATCATGTGACTAGATAATGTGTCTTTGAGTTTCCTGAGATCTGGTTCTCTATCAAGACTTTCTGTGTCCAGATATATATGTGCTTTCCTGGAATTTATAAGAGTTCTTGGAATTTGTTCTCGAGATCAGTTTCTCGAAAGTTTTAAATTACCCTTTAAATTTCATGAAAAATTGTTGCTTTGACACCTCTCACAGCTTTATGTGCATAAAATCGCTACAATAATCTTTTTCAATCAATGCAGGTGTCCTTGTGGAAAAATTTTGAAATCTCTTGGAATATCTCCTGATATTCCTTTTGAAAATGATTTCCATGTTGGGTATGAATCTTGTATTGCAGTCGGAAGATTTAACTTCATGAGTAATGTTTTCATTTTGTATTTGTTGCATTTGTCCTTCTATTTAGACCTTGCCTCACTGAATCTGGAAGATGTGGACTCGGTGTCTGAAGCTGACCGGGACACTCTTGCGCCCCTCCCCCCACCGTCCTGGACCAGCAACCAGTTCCCCTACAGCTCCAGTTCATACCTGCCTCAGAACCTTCACTACATCCCAGCCTACACACTTAATAGTGGTGACAATGCCAGTTTTGTGGGTAGTTTTGTGGATGTGCCACCCGGTGTACCCTCCCCGGCAGGTGTGACTGCTCCTGGTGGTGCAGTTGGACCCACTGGTGGCGGAGGCAGTGCAGGCAGTGTGCATAGCGCTTCAGGTAAGCCAATTGGCCATGCTCTTGGGACACTGTCACTCATGATCTATATCTTTAACTTACATATGGCAATGAACTATTGCATTGTGAGTTTTAGACTGGAGTCGTATGTTTTTAGAAGGTGCCTTTGGTAAAACACAAAAGTTGGGAGCAAGGACTTATTTTAACCCTCAGCTTGAGGAACGGTCAGCTTCATATTATGTTCCAAACACTGTGCTTTTCTGTATTCTACAGTAGTGGCTTCAAACATTAAGAGTTGTACCTTGTAATCAGTTTTGACATTAGCAGAAGATTAAGTGTTGAAAAGCTTGCACTTTTGATATATCCTTCATGTGTGGAATTATGAGTGTGTTCCATAAATATCTCAGGATGGAAGCTGAGATGGTGAAAAACTTGTTGCTGAGATCATACTCTATTGTATGCTAGTCGGGAGAACCATGATATCAAATAACATTTTTAGTTCAAGATGTTGTTTTTAGCTTTATAATATTTCACATAAAGCAGCGTTGCCTGATGTGTTCAAGCCAGCAAAAACTGGGATAATACAAAGACAAAAGCAGTACTTTGAAATCATCTATCAGACATTGTGGTCTTTTTGAAAGTTAAATGCACCTTCTCTCAACATGAGGCTTACTTTTGTGTCAAGAGCATGAGGATAAGAGAAAAATATGCTTTTCTCCCTGGAGCTATGGCCATGTTTATCAACAGCTCTAACATATCTCTAGATCTAACTCTCTCAGTAGAGCCTCATAGTATCCTTGAAGTAGGCTTGATACTCTAGCCTCAGTCTTGGTTAGTATTCCTGTATGCATTTAGAGAACTACTTTTGTCCAGCTCCCTAACAATGAAATCCGGTAACATCCTGCTCATAGAAGTAGTTTAAGGCTGTGTCAACAGTTACAAATTTATTAACTAGGCGAAATACCAAGTATCGGTCATTTGTCACAGTAGCCGGCTATTAATGGAATCAGCACTCCTTTGAGTGTTGGTGTCTTTCATCATCTTTGTATGGAAAGTAATCATTTCAAGGCAGTTTGTTTCTGATCTGTAATATGACAAAGGAGAAGGGAAATTATTTATACCTTGTGTACAGAGCTCCTATTAGCACCATGCATTGGGAGAAAAATATTTATGAATCTTGTCTCAGATTTGATACAGCAATTTATTACACCCACTATCAGTTAGTGCCACACATATATCATCAGCACACCCTGCTAGTTAGTCTTTACCCTGTATTAATCCCTGGAACTGACATGCATAAATATATGTGGCTACTTCTTGCCCTTTATAGCTAGAAAGGTTAATCTAGCCTAAATGACTTCGAATGTTTGTGTGTTGCAAACTGTGGGTGTAAGTGGAAGGAAGTCTCCACCAGTATATTGTTCTTAGCAAATTTTACTTTTGGGGACAACAACCAAGTTGTTTGAATGCACTTTGGCAAAGTGCTTAGAGCTTGGCTCAGAGTTGCCAGCATACAAGCTCTTCTATCACAATCTGAAACTCTCCATGTCTTTCACCAGTAGATGTCGTTTGCTATCAGATTAATCTGTCGATGTGTGCTGTGTTATGCTTTAGATATGTCCTGTCAAAAAGCATATCCGTGTAGATGAATGCAGATATTGATTTTTGAAGAAGCGCCACTTGTCATGCTAAGGCTTCTGGGGCATTTCAAGTTTATGAAACTTGCAAATTCTCTGGGGAAAGGGAGTGTCACCTGGTTTTCTGAAAGGTTGAAGTTTGAAATGACCTGCCCAGTTCAGGAAGTAAATGATAAAATTATCTGATGATGTTTGATGCCTCATAGGATGACAAAGTCTTTTGGAAATGAAATGATTGCAAGTGAAGGGAAATGTGATCATAACGACAGCTGCTGTAGAGCCTTGCTGCATGGTCAGTGTGGTGTTGTTTCTTCTTTTAAAATTTTAATGTCCATTATATGTATTTTTTTTTTTTTCTGTTTCGCTTGTGGTTTTATTTGACAGGAATTTAACATTTTGCCAAATGATAGCAGTAGACTACTTGCATGTGACCTGGACAGTTAGTGTAGCAAAATCATAGCGGCAGTGCATGTATTGATACAGAGAGGGAGAGAGACTTTAATAGCATGCTCATGAGTTATCAGGAACCATGTCAGCTTTTGGTGGGTTTGTTATAAATTGATGGGAACAGAGGAGAACAACTATCATGATAAATGGCAGAGGTAAGATTGCTGAAAGGATAGCTGTAGAGGAGTTCTGGCTTGTTGCTATACTACATATCAGCGTGCTTATCTTTGAATGCATCAGCAGGGAGATTTATGTATGTATTGAATCTGGCTTTTTATGCAGAAAAGAGTGTCGATGTTCAGCTATATTGTTTCTCACTCAGATGGAAAATGCCTGCTGGTTGGACACAGTAATCATAAATTTGTTTTCCATTGCTTTCAAGCCTTAAATGAACTCAAATGTAAACAGAGTAATTGAAAACAGCCTGGTAGTCAGACAGTGAGTGTCATTTTAAGAGACATCCCAGTATGTTGACATCTCCAGTGCATAGTTGGCCTAAAAGAAAAGGAAGATAGGCCAGCATGTTATCACTCGGGTGCAGTATCCTGGTATGGCCCACAATATTAAAAGCACTAACTGTGGTATTGTATCATATCAGCAATGTTTTCCAGACAGTATGAGGACAGGAATTCACTATAATCTTTATATTAATTTGTATGGGGGATCCTAAGAAAGGTCTTTGGTGTTTTTTAATGAACAACAGCATTTGGATCCATTATAGCCCAAAATTTTTATTCATACTTTACTTATTTCACTGTGGCAGACAGTGAAAATGATTTTAGTTTAGAATAAATTATCTAGGGGGTGGGGAGGGTGAGGGGGTCAAGCTTTCTTTTCAGTGATTGTATATTTATTGGATATGCTCAAATCTGGTACAGTAAATTGAAGTTAAATCTTTTGTTCACTTTTTTTTTGTTTAGGGTTTTTTTTTTTCAATCTAGCATGTTCCACTGACAAGTTCAGAAATCTGAAGTCTTTTGATTTATTCCAAGCCCATTTGGTTATCGATATGTTTTGTTTTTGTTGCTCTAGTATAGCCCCTGACTCTTCAGACATCAGAAATGTTCTCACCAGCCTGCCCAAAACCCTATGCCCTTACCATTTCAGTTGTGGATAAGGATTGTGCATGCTTGTCCAGTACCTATAACCAGCTGAAGAGACTATGGGAAAACAAAGATAAACAAAATGCTCAGCAGCAGCAGCAGCACCAACAGCACGCTAAAGTTTCAACAGGGGCAGGAAGCAGTTGGGATGGGGGTGGGGGTGATGGCTTCTCTCACCCCCGAGGCTCCCCCAATAACTTGCCACATCATCCTGCATGCATGAGGAATTCCAATAGTAGCTTAGGTTGGTTTTCAGTTCATCCTAAAACCATTGTCATCATTTGTTTTTCATCAGTTCTGATTTTGTTTGTTTTTATTTTATTTTTGTTTATTTTTATTGTGTCCCCTAATTGCGTTTGTACTATCTGTTTTTATTCAGTTTACATAACACTGTTGTATGTGTGTTTTCATCATCATATTTATGATTTTATTTTCTATTGAATGTTTTAGCTTTGGGTTTTTTTGTGGCAAATGTTTGGCATTGTGATAGGAGTCTGGTTACCTTATATGTGAAGCAATGTAATGTAGCTGAAGAGAGATGTATGTCCATGTCAGGTAGCTGGTAAGTGTAAACTCTCCATGAGGGTTTTAGAAAATGATAAGTAGGATATTTTAGGAGAGACAGGCAAGAATTTTGTCATGAGGGAAGCTTATAGCATTACAGTGATATCAGAATTCACCTACCAATCCTGGTAATGCTTTCAAAGTGACTATATGACAGATGGATACAAAAACTATGAATTCAGTAGTTTTGTTGGTTAATTATGACAGTAAATGTTTATTGAACTGTTGGGATAGAGACCTACTCGGCATGTATTAAGGTTCAGGAATAATAGTGTGAGGTCTTCATCAAACTTTGCTGCATGATGTAAAGCAGTACTGATTCCCCATGCACTAGCTCTTTCAAATTCTTACCTCAACTAGCCACACTGTCTAGCTTGTGTTTGTGCCATTTCTGATGAAGGGGGAAGAAACGGGGAGTGGTTACTAGAGATTAGAAGCAGCCACAATGGCTCTATCATCAAACTGGAACTGCTGTTGTTTCATCTCTGTTTGCCTCAAAATATGTTTTACAGAAAAGAATAGTTTGTAACAGGTGGGGAAGGAGATGAACGAGTGCAGTGTCGATATAAGGGTTGGTGCTGTATCGTCCACAAAATCAGAAGTTTATGTGATTTCAATTGTTTTGCTTTCTCTATCAGCTATCAGTGTTTCGTCGCATTCTTGCTTTCTGTATAAGACATCATGTCACTCAGGACATGCATTTTGATGACCAGATTACTTCCTGTAGAGTGAAGGCCTGGGAGTGTGGGGGGGGGGGNGGGGGGGGGGGGTGTTTATGCCTGTTGTAGTGGTATGTGTGTGTTCACCCTTCTATTCGTGCAAATGGACTTGTTGAAACATGGGGCAAGTGCACTAGTGTAGACCATGTGGAGAATAAAATATGGTCAAAACCATGAGAAATGGATCAAAGCAGAAAGGAACTATATGTATGGCCAAGGCTTAAGCTCTCACACATTAAAGCTGTCTCTGCTGTATTATTAAAGTGCCTATACAGTGGTTCTTATTTTCTGAAGTTCTGCACCATTTATACTTAATTCTCTCCTGCATATATTATTCTTGCATGTTACTCTAATTTCATGGTGTTTGGCTTGTGTGCTGGGGAACTCTGTCCACACATACTTACAGCTTGCTGCTTCGTGTATACTGCCTCTACCTCATGTAAAAGTCTTGTCTTATTTCCCTGTCATCATAAAATCTGTCACACTTTACAACATTCTTAAAGGCTGTGTGCTCTAGAACATGTTTAAATTTCCTCACTTTGTACAACAAAATTACTGATAATCTATGTGATTACACAGAATAATCTTCATTATTTTTCTGTAAATTCTAGACATTACGGCAGTGAACAAACCATGAAATATTATCATCCTGAATCTACATTGATCAGATTTCTAGATGTTTTAATGTCATGGTTAAAGAATCCCATTCATTAGCAATGCATGCACTTCATCACTTGCCCATTTTATTTTGCATCAACATACTCTAGTTAAACAGGTCAGGGATGTGGTAATCACTTTGCTAACTGGAATATGTAGGTGAATGCCGAAGCATGCTTGCACTCAGTAAGCCCTATTTTTCTACTGCGACTGATGATTTCATATTCATGAGTGGGCAGCTTCCATGTTCATGCGGGCCATCTGCAACCAAGTTTCTCATCAATAATGGCCCATTTGTTGCATGTATTGCAGAGTAGCTCTCGGTTTTTTGTGGTAGTATGTGAATTCAAAGGCTTGTATTGACTTGTTTGTAATACACCATATTCCTGAAACTGCCAATATCTTAGGAATCATATGAAAGGAGGAACATGAGTTTCTCTGCCAAGTAGCAAAACCTAAATTTCTCTACCAGTTAGCAAATCAAGGGGTAGGCTTATGCAGCCATAACTTAATTTTCTATTTCAGCTGATATTCTTTAAATCTCACCCTCTCTTACATTGCCGAACTGCTATGTGCCGAAAATGAAAGGCTATTTCCACTATTGTGAAAGTTCTATATTGAACTTACCTCCTGTTTATTTGTTGGTAATTCTGTATCTTGGCCTTGTTTATGGAAATTTGTGCCATTTAAAATGATGCCCGTGTTAGGATTTAAGGAAGTCATTTGTAAACTGATGTGAAAAACTAATAGTTACCAAAAAAAAAAACCACAGTGACCCTCTCTCCTCAAAAATTGGCTATTTTTGATTGTAGCAGTTCATGTTATTAAATTCTTTTCAAGCCAGCTTTGATAATGCAGTTTTAGCTTCTCCTGTGGCTTCACACAACTCGTCCCATGACATCTGTGCATCATTTAAAACAGGGATGCTCTGCCTCTTCAGAAGGGGGGGGGNGAAGGGGGGCACCAGCTTTGTCTCGAAGATGTTATGTTAATCATGACAGATATATCTCAGATGTGGCGGATGGTTTCAACCTAGTGGACAACATTTAATAGTTTTGTGGGATTCAGCTTGTGTAAGCTATGTCTTACATCCTTTTAGAGCTAGCTTTTAGTTCACAGGCCAATCAGTTGGGTATTTCTGATGTAACTGATTAAATCCTCACAAATGTACTTCCGATGAAAGTTACCCAGATTTTATTTTAGACTACATGTATATTCCTTTCTCTCTAAACCCTTGCAGGAAGCAGTGCATCAGGGAGCAGCAAAAAGGAGAAGGACAAATCAGGAGCCAAGTCTGGGAGTGGGAGTGATACGGATGCCAGTTTAGCCAGTGCGCGAAGAGTGGGACCCCCCTCAGCACCCGGAGCCCCAGGAGCCCCACCAATGTCTAATTTGTCTTCAGTCCCCCCAGAAGTTAGCGGTAGTCGACAGTCTTTCCGTATGGCCATGGGCAACCCTTGTGAGTTTTTTGTAGATGTTATGTGAAACTTCCATTGTAACTTGTCTTTTTTTAGTCCTCTCTGTTTTCAAAGACATGCAAGGACATTTTACTTTTTTTTTTAAAGTACTGCAACTACTGTTGTAAAACAATGGTAATATATACTGTCTGGAAGTCTAGATATATGTATATATACATACATATCTGTCTTAAACAAATCTCCTGCATGTGAGGTCTGTAACATAGGTATTTGTATTTTTGGTGGTTGCCTGCTCCTTGTTAGTTCTTGAGTGTGTGAGGCATACAAGACATTTTCATGCTGTAAATTAGATGTTGTCTCAGTTGTTTATCTTCTGTTTTCTCTCTTTAATTTTCCTAGTGTTTTGGACCTCTTTTTTTTTTTCACCTTTTCTCATTTGAACTCTTGAGTTGATACTGAAGCACCTTTGTTATGGGCATCTCCTTCAAAGTCATAACAAAGTTCGGCTAAATGTAAGAAAAGCTATTATGTTAAAGTAAGAATATCAGATAATTCAGTATACCAAAGATATTTGTAAAGAAAAATATTATTTATATACATATACTACTGGAAGACCAGTGGAAAATTACAGTCAAGATTTTGCTTCAGTGTTTTGCTAGCCTATACCCCACCTTGGACAATGGTCAGAAGGAGTGTGCAGTCGACTCCACTTAATTGCTGCTTACTTTATCTCAGCTTATGCACAATGAGAATGTTTATAGAAAAGGTGTGTCTTTTGCGATAGAGGTCACATGATAAACAAGATTTCTGCTTAATTTAACTATTCTGTGACCATTTATACAACAGTCAGTGATATGGTTACAAATGACAAGCATATTCATTAGGGCATTGATGGTAAGGAAGGGCCATTTTGCAAACTCCACAGCACTTGTTTTGTGTTTAGTGGTTAATAGGTATATGGACCTGAAAGGTTATGAATAAAGTACGCTTTGGTGTAGCAGCATATCTACTCTAGTATTTAAACAGCTATAAGGATAGGGAAGTAATTTTTTTTTTTGTTTAATTATGAGGCCAAAGCATCTCGGGCTGACTAATCCCTTTTTTCCCACTCCTACTTTTGAGGAACAATTTTACTTACCAGCTTATTCCTTGGAGCTGCAGTGAGGTCAATACAGCACTTTCCTTTGGTCATGTGATAAGGGTAATACATCACCATAACTAATGTCACATTTTGCACGTTGGCCTGCAATCTTCCATGTCAAATCGAAAGAGAGCTGCAGCAGGGTTTCATATCAAGATACGGTCAGTGCCAATTGAACTAGGAATAAAAAAAAAAACCAACAGAGTTTTAGATTGCTTCACTGTGAACCTGCCTACGTGTGCAACCAAAGTACAATATGCTGAAAATTTTACATAGAAGATTGCACACCTACAGTTGTAGTTGCAAAATGATGTATTAATTGTGATGATATATTACTATTTTCTCATGACAACAGAGATCCTTTCACAGAAGCGCTGCATACACCTCATTAAAGTGGAGTCGACTGTATTACCATAATGTTTATACAGAAAAGAACAAAACATGCGCAATTATGGCATAATAATGTACATAAATTTATTTTTTTTTATTAAAAAAAAAATTGGTCAGTAATTGGAGCTACCACTTTAATGGTAGATATTTGTCATTTACGCTTGTGTACATTTTGTTAAAATTTTATAGGAGCGGATCTAGTTTTCTCTTCTCCCTTTATTTACAGTTGTGAGTTTCTCTCAAAATCATCATTTAGTTGTGCAGTGTATGTTTTCTATGCAGCTCTTCTTTTTTGTTTTTGTGTAGTGTTAGGTGTACTGGTATTCACCATTAGGTGTGCAGGTTGATGGAATCTCATGGTTTTTTGTTGTTTTTTTTTTTTATTTTTGTATGTGTTATTCATTGTTGTTATTGAGGGGAGGGTATTGCCAGTTTACTGTTATACAGATTACTATATCCATGATGGAACTATCCAACTGCTAACTTACAATTTTCTTTCTAAGAGACTTGATAAAGCACAGAAGTATAAACTTAAATGTAGCTTTACCACTAACTTATAATTCTGTTTCTTTGAGCATAAGTACAGCATAATGGTATAAAATTAAATATGATACTTGTTTTAAGGATTATCTTGGCTACGTAATCCCTAGAAAGAAGGAATGAATCAGAGACTTCTCTGCTCTCCCATAAAGAGGGTTGCAAATTGAAGATAACAGAATATACCTTATGCTTTGTGTAAGTTATTTCATTGGGGATGGATAAAGGTGGGGCTATGCACAGTGAGTGTTTTACTGTTTTAGTCACAACACCTGAACAAAGGGATCAGTGTTGGTGAAAGACTTCAAGTTATGGCTGTCTAAATTCTTTGAGAGTAGAGATTTCTTTTTTTAAATTAAGAATACAGTTATCCATTACTGCTGAACCATATGTTGTGATATATCCACGTCCTTTTTGTAGAAACATTGTAATGATCACTCTCACAAAAACCTTGACAAACAGTAATGAAAATTTGTTGGCCTTTATAGATATTTCATCAGCACTGAAAGGAGTAGCCCAATCCACTAATAAGTTGCTGTGTGTAGCACACTGAAATACATAATTCAATAATAGAAAGCTCAATAGATGTATGGGTCACTAGGCATGTAGAATCTGCTTCAGAAGCCATGAAAACAGTGCAGTTTAAGACTTAAGAATGTTGTGACAATAGTATACATTTAATCATACTGGAGGAGCAAACTTTTTAGGAACTAACTTGAATGCAACTGATGTTTTAAAACTGATGCAAGAAATTTAGTTTTTAGAAAATAAACTTAAAGGTTGAGACTGTGCAGCAGGCTAATAAAAAGGAAATTTGCAGTGTGTATATTCAGCATTTTTATACTCTTTAGGGGCAATTGTAATTGTAAGTGACAATGCTCTTATTTCTTTACAAGTTGTATATTTTTAGAGAATGTGACCCATATATCTTATGATCCTATATTAAGATCATAAGTTAACTTCTACTTTGCATAGCATTGCCACTTAGTACATAACTAAATAGTTTAGCAAAACTTTGATTGCTTGAAAAATATACACAGTGCAGACCATGCTTCTTGAAAGTCTGTGCCATACTTGATTCCTATACATTGCTTACTATATTCACTTTATGCTTACAATATTTATTAAGAGCCACTGAGTTTTCTCTTGCCTGATGTGTCTAACTTATTTTTCCCTTCAACAAATAATTTGATGTAGCAGAAGTTCATACTTTGTTCAAGCCTTGTTTCCAGGCAAAATCTGAATAATAGAAATGAGCAAATTTTCACACCTTATTTATTATTGTGTATCCCTTCTCCAGCTCTCATAGAGGCTGAAGATATAGACTGACGGTCGCCCCCATGCTTGCCGAATCATGGATCCTTCTAGAATAAACCATTAACCTCATTACACACCTGGATCAGTCTCAGTATGCTCACAAAACCAGTCAGTCTGTCAGTCTCTGAAGCACAAGGCATTCTTCCATACCATGATGTCCACTTCCTCCTCTCATCGGCACCGTCAGGTTTAGTTTCCCTCTTGCTTGTCATCTGTATCATTGATTTGGTTTGATTGACATCTTTATCGTTAGAAAACCAAAGTTCAAGATTAAATGGCTAATTTTGAGCCCTTTTTGTAAGGGAACCTGATGGACAATCTTAGCTCCTAGTAACAAGAGCAGATCCTAATATTTCTTTTGGTTGCTGTTGTGCATATCACTGTAACAAATCTGTTTTGCTTATTTTATTAAGGCCAGCACAAAGTACAGATACTAATGGATCTCATAACAGCAGATGTGGTAAAATTGCCCTGCACTATTTAGATCGTTTTGTTATTTCAAGTTATATTACCATTGCATGGCACAACAGATATTCACAAGATCTGAGAGAGATTGTAATGTTATGGTGGGGGGAAGAGAGTGTGTCGTCAAAGGCGCTGGGTCAAATGATCTAAAATGGTCACGCCAGGCAGTAGAGCCTCTATTACAATGTCATTGTCTCATCCCTAATCTAAATGAGGATTATCTTCCCTTGAAGATCAAAACTGCATTAGTACTATTGAGCGTGGAACTCCAAGATCCTTTCATATCATGGGAGACTGTTGGTACAAAAGTTGTGGCCCATTATGCTAAGTAAAATAAGTAATGTGGTGCTAGGATGTGATAGAGCTGCTGATCTGATATCACACCACTTCTAGATCTCATCACTAGCATGCTCTGTTGAAATATTAAAAACAATCAGAATTGTCATTGTTCCTCTTTTGCAGTGATAGCATTTTTGCTTATATAAAGGCACAAAATTTCAAAATTGCATTTCAGTGGAGCACACAGGATGTCATCTGTAGCAAACACTGCCAGTACTGACATGTTAAATGCTTGAATCTTTTTATATTATGCATTACTTGTTCTGTTGCACAGAAATAAAGAACATCTGTATCTTGCATCAGTTACTGCACATCGCATTAGTACAGGGTAACCTTGATATTTTACTACAATTTGCTTTTGCACAGCTTGGCATGGACCTTTGCTGCAACATTTCTGTTAGTGTCTTTATGGGATATGAGCTAAACCAAAAAATTTGTCCTCATAATTGGGACATGACAGTTCTGCAGTCATTAGGAATAATAAAGTATGAACCCATTTTATAAAGTTCTGTTCATTTCACTTTGAAGAGCAGGGAATGAATTTCTATGTACTATAAAGTAAATTAAAATGTGTTATTCTAAAATTGATCTGCTGAATGCAAATGTTTAATAATGGGTTAAAAAGTGAGTCCCCTTCATATTGTGAAAGTTATCAGTGTTACACACAGCATAGCAGGGAGTTCATTCATGCAGTGGTCAGTGATGGAAAGAAAAGTCTCTCAGGCTGCACTGAGTGTAGAGATTCTTTTTATATGATGGACACAGATAAGAAAGGAGATGCATATCACTTAGGAAAAAGGAAGTTTCCAGTGTGTTACATGGATTTTTTTTCATGATCAACATTTTGGAATGGCTCATAATGTAAGCTATGGGAATGTTGCAGCAGGTAATCATTTTGGTTGGATATCTCATTCTTGCGGACATGGCTTTTCAGGGAGGAAAGGGAAAGGCACTGGTTTGTAGTTTTAGGTGAACCACAAATAAGAGGATGTTCTTAATCAAAATTTGCAAGTCTTAATTCATGATCAATGATGCCGCAATCCATCCATAAATTTATGAATTGCAAATGTTTTTTTTTTTATAAACATGACATTACAATTTCGAGCAGTGTGATTGACTATGGCACTGCGAGGTTTGTAATTATAACTGCCATTGAATTAGAGATTATATGTACTTTCAAGTGGCAGAATCAGGGTCAACAGTGATGTACTGCTGAGATCAGAAATTTGAATTTTAAGGCATACTAATTTTTCAAGGGGTCAGATTTTGAATTGGAATCATGCATTTGTATTCACTGCATTCAAAGGCAGATAGAAAGAAACTCACACTCGTCATTTCTTATTCCAAACATACAGAAGATTTTTTCTACCATTCACAAACTGCAGAGAATGTAAGAACAGTCAACTTAGCCATAGTCTGCTTACAAACAACTTTTATCTCATTCTTATCATTTTGCAGATACAGAATATTGTATTCTCTATATAGAAGTCATTGGATAATTTGCAATTTTTTCCATTCTCTTCAGGAGTTGCAATTCAGCCGAGTTGACTATATATTATTCTGTAATGAAGATTGGTAGATGCTACCTATTTCAGTATTATGTACAGCATTATGGGTGAAATTTCAAGATGGGGCCCATTAGTGCTCATTGTAACCTTATGTTGATCTTGAATTTTCTCTTTGCTTCTTGCAAGTAGATATCAAGGATTTCCTGTGCTAAACAGTCTAGTGCATTTGTTCCTAGAAAATTAATGATGCCTGAAGACTTAAGAGACTAGGCTTTGTCAAGTTTATAACAAAAATCTTGAGATATTTTTTGAGATCGTCTATACAAGATAGCCTGGCGCTTCTGTTTTTTAATTATATCAGATTTTTAGATACAATATACTGTACACAAAACCCTGACAACATGTCCTTTGGTTAAACTAGCAACCCTTTTGGGTTTCTCTGTTGTTCGTCCAGTCCCAGCATCTACTCTCTTCAAGAATATGGTTTAGTGCAGACCAGAGATGAAATGGTTTTATATAATGTGTCCTAAGGAGGGTCCTGTTGTCAGAATTTTGTTGTACTACTGTTATATAAGAAGTATTATTTAAAGAAAGCATAAAACAAAATACTTCAAAGTCATACATATGAAATGTTGTCAGCCTAGTTAATGGAAACTAGACTATAAGTTCATCAAACACAGGAGGGCCTGATAGCTTTGATACCTGTGTACTTGGAAAACTACCCATTCATTGTAATGCCCTGGTCCCTAATTTCTTTTTGCCTTGATCAGATTGAACTCAGTACCCTTAACACCTCACAAACTCAAAATTAAGAAGGAACCAGAGGGCTGCATTTGCACGCAGCATGCCATTCCTTCCACCAATTGGCATGTGTAGATCCGGAAGTGTGTCAGTTTCTTGACTTTGTTTATGAAATTAGCCACAGTTCCTGGGGTTTGACCCCTGCACATAAGTGTAAGTCCAGTAGAGAGAGTCCCATGACATTGCCCTTGATTCATGATTGTGGGTAAACCAAAATCTAAATATTAATCGTATTTAGGCTGCCTGACACTGGCACTGCTTACTTCTGACAGTTTGACCTCATGTGCCATATTTAAGGGCTCTTCTGCCAAGAGATTGGTTTAAGGATCAGGGCAGGATTAGAAAAAATAAAGCACACATCAGAGATAATGTCTAAGGACTATCCCAAGTGTGCCTTTTCTTTCTTAATTAGTTGTAATACACAAAATAAAATGAAATAGCGTCCACCAGTGTCATATTTTACAATTTTATTTAAACTATAAAGAGAAGCACATAATAAGGAAATAACAAATTTTCGGAATTTAACAATTCCTTCATCAGGAATAATAATAACAATAATGATAATGAAGAAGAAGACATATATACTTCTTAATTATACCACTTACCTGAAACCAAGCTCTAGGTAGCAGTGTTAGATACATTGCCCTCTCACAATTCCAGGGTCAACAAGAATGCAATGCGGTGCCTGTGTGCAAAAACGCAGCCCTCTATTGTAAAGACCATAACCATATTGATTTTGAGAGGAACTTGTAGTTTTTATCTCCCCAATTTACTGAAAAGGATTTCTCCCAAACAATCCAGCCAATTTACAATAGTCCAGTAAAACCAAAGCTGCAATGATATGACATGTACTGTTTTTTTTGAGGTTTTCGTGGGTTTTGACTCTCAACAAAAGTGTTTTCACTTGCTAGGAATGTAAATCAAATTTTTTTTTTCTTTTTCATGAATGGATGGATGAAATGGTAGTTTGAAAACTGCTATTTGAGTATAGGGTTATCTGAATTAGACTCAGTTTCATAGGGCACTTCAAAAATGTTCTGTCTGATGACACAGTCTGTAGGTCAACATTAATTTTGTGTTTATTTAGGCATTGAGTTTTCTGACACACTTATAGACTGGAGGGGATGAACAGGAAAAAAATGTTTTCCACATATGACTTAGGTATTATTGTCATCCACTCTGTCATGTGATCACGCCCTTGGATTTTGTTTATTGTAGAATGATGAAGTAACAAATTGCTAAATTTACCTAGGACATAGGAAACAAAATATTTCAAATTATCTTGACTTGATTTTGCTTGTATATTTGTAGGAGATCTGCTGAAATTGTTAAAGTATATTATCAGTTTGGCTCATTTGTGTTCTCATAAATGTACTACTTCATCATGTAAATAGAATTACTGAGAAACAGATGCAAAATTTGCCAAGTTTGATTTCCAACATTTTATAAGAGACTTTCGAATGGTAGTGTCCAACTGAAATTCATGATAATTACTTTTGTGGTAGAGAAAGACATTAAATTCAAGCCTTTGCTTTGCGCTGTTTAATAGAGGTGGAGGGTGCGCATGTTATCACCAATATCATGAAAGCAAAGTATTACAGTATGCGCCATCTGTGGAGTTTCTGGTTTTTGCCCATGTACACACTGCTGATCTATGAACCTTGAATTGAATGGTCTTGTCTCGATCTTGTTGAAAGCAAGGACTTCAGTTTGATATTTTCTTTATAATTATTGGGATTGCTTTTCTCCACAACTATACTTATTTGGAGGGTCATGGATACACATTTGGCAAATTTGAGATTGAAAAATGAAATTAAGGATTGGTTCCCTACCTCTGTCTTCTCATTCAAATTCTGAAGAGTTTACTGTATATGCATGGTACCACACATACTTTATATAGGAAGTAGTGGTACAGACTGGATTTAGGCAGGTATCTGTTTGTAAGCAGACCCAACTTGATATCATAAGAATAAACACCTCAGAATCCCAGCATGATGTGCTCCGGCCATTGCTCTCCACACAAGGGTTTAGTCATTTATGTTGAGTTTTAGCCCAATCCCCTAAAATTCATTTTAATTTTTTTTTTACTCTCTATCTGTGAGAGCCTTTTTCGGTTTATTAGTACTTTGTTGCGATGTTGGGCTTGAAATCACAAGCAAAGAATCATATCAGTTCAATCAGTTAAACAAACTGCCTGCATTTGGAAGTATATCAGTATCATGTTTGTTGTGCACATGTATCACACAGTTGTGGGAGTTCCAATTACAGTCAGAAGATGTATAAAAACTTACAGTATGGTATTCAGAAGAAATACATAAACAGTGTAACTCTTTAGTCAGTGGAAATGACCTCATTTTTTGAGAACATCTGTGAAGAGGAAGGAACTGCTTTAACTGTCTCTGTTGGGGAGAATTGAGATTGGCACAAGTACTCATATCATTTTTTTTTGTCTTAACTTTAGAGAAGAACATATTTAATAGGGCAATTAAATGTTAGCCCATATTAATTTTGAAAATATTTTGTAAGCTGTTTTGTTGGTATCGCCACATCATGAAGGTCAGTAAGCAAACAACTATTATATTCTTACATTTGTGTCCAAAGCCATTAGAAAATTATCACATTCATGTGGGAATCATGGAAGACACAAATGTGCACTTACGGCACAACCATTTAGGGTTGAAATATTTGTCATTTTTACTTAAGGCTTTAAGACATGGTTGTAAACTATACTGAATGAAAGTGTGATTTATTACAATGTGTTGTAATTCACAAACCACTGAAAATTGTAGTGTATTGTTCATGTCAATACATAATCATTGTTTCTGTAAACTGTACATCTTGTACATACTTTTTATCATATTTTTACCCACGCAATGTGCAATTACATGTGTGTGTGTGAGTGTATTCTTGATCACTTCGTTTGCTTGCTTCATGGTAACAAAGCCACTTAAAACAAATGTGATTGGTATTATTTTATAGACTAAAAGATACTTTGTCCCCATCCCCACTTTTTTTATCTTGCTTCTTCAGTTCGTATGAATGCTTGTACCATACTTTGTATTAATTACAATTAAATATGTCATAATAAAGTTACATCAAACATTGCTTCACTTGTTTCTTTATTTGTCAAATGTTCTTACAATGTCTAATAAACCAAACATGCTTATTACAAATGTCTTTTTATAAGACACTGGTGCCATTCCAAATCATGTATTAAGGTCACCATCAGTTTTAAGCTATATCATGTTGTTTATAAGCATCTCTAACAACAAACTTCTGTTATGAATTCCCCGATATTAATCACAAGATCAATCACTCATAATTATTTATTATAAATTCTCTTGTATCAAATATAGTGCTAGTACCAGTCAAAAGAGAAGCCAGGCAAAGGAAATCAATTTTGATTAAATGTCTTTTAATTCTTTTGCCAATTTGATACCTTTACAAAAGCATATCAACATGTCATAAATACATAATTAAAAATTCATTTTGGTATGTTGGAAACGTTATACTAATTGAATTTGTGCACAAATGTTTGTGCTGTCTCATCTAGGCTAAAAATAAATATATGTAATAAGACGTGCGAGAAGGACTTACATCTAAACCATCTATAATTTCGGCTTTGGATGTGAAGTTCTCTGTCCTGAATAACTAACTAAACACATCCACAATTCTTCTTAAACTCAATTTTTTCTGCAAGATGTGTGGTTAGGGTGTATCTTGCAAAATCAGTCGTGATAAAGAGTGGGCACTACAGAACTAAGAATCATAGCAGTAGGTCCAAATGTAGAACTTCACATGAGATAAATATTATATTTTGCAATTAAATTGTGATGAAAAGTGCTGTGTGCCTCACCTGACTTCAGACATACTGCTGCAAGACTGAACATTCATTAATAGGCCCACATCAGTAAAATTATTCATTCCAAATCAATCACTAAAATTAGGGCATCACCACATGCCTGACAAGATATCTTTTGTATCTATACAAATTCTAGCAAAGTGTTTGAAGTTAACAGCACATTGATATGGCAAATAATTGAAACAAGTTTTGAGCATGACACGGAGAAAAATGAATTAACTGTCTGTGGCTCTAAATATGATGAGATTCACTACTGAGGTTAAGAGATTTACTACAATAAAAAAATATCAGGTTCAACAAGTACAGAAATACACGTATCACAACTCTCAAGAAATATCAATGCTTAAGCCCTTCCATTGGGAGCACATTCTTAATCACATCACCTTAAATGATGATGTCCTGAAATAAATTCTACACATCAAAGAATCTGGAGTTCAACCACACACTGAAGACCAAGAGTGAAGGTTTGTGATTTAGTGTTATAAGACCATATCACATTGTTCACACTCCAATAATTGAATGTAGTTCAGTTTGGCTGGTTAGTGTTCAATAAATGACCTGACCTGTCCTTTTAACTTTTATGACTGAACAAAGGACGCCATTACCCACAGCAAGGCACAACTGAGCAAGCATTGTGTTTACCTAGTTTGGATAACATTATGCTCTAAATCATGAGCATTAATGATTGTCAGAACAGGCTGCCATTTTACACTAAGGCTCTGATGTTAAGTAAATCTCCACAGCGTTACTTTTGACTAGGTGTTTTGGGCTTTCCCATACTTGCCGATGATCCTTTTCTAGGACTGCCTGGAGCTGAAACAAAAGAAAGCATTCATTACAGTATTGTGCTCTATCTCTATGTCATGCAGAAAGGCATAGCTTTACTAGGCAAGTGCATGGTAGCAATAATATATAGTGGAGAGAAAGAATCATGAAATGTTTGTAAGAGGAAGACTGGGTGTGTAGTGAAGTGCAAGAAGATCTAAAGATGAACTCTGTCTTGTCATAAGCCCTATACAAGAATACCTTTACTTTCCATTTTTTTAAACTGATACACAAGAGTTGATTAATTCAGAAAGAAAAAAAAAAAAGCTTACACTAGACTGTAGACAAGAAGCATGAGAATAGTGGGTTATTTTATTACCTTGTGGATAGTGCGGAACAGAAAAAGAAAATATTTGTGCACTGTACATCCTATTAAAGAAACAGTCTTCACAAAAACATCCTGAAACTAACCACTTGTTTTTCCTGCCGAGCTGGGCCGAGGCCCTGACTCAGAAAACTGTGGCTGCGGTGGTAGTTCTTTGATTGATCCTCGACTTGTGGGTCTGCTGCCTAACACTGCACCAGGGTCAGGTGTCCGTGGAATTTTTGGCTTTGCTCCAAATGCAGACTGATATTCATTGATACTGGCCATAGAGTAAAAATAAACAAACCATGTATCTAATAGTTTTCCTGGTCTCATGTAAATTTAACACTACTAAGACACAGGTAATAAACTTATAATTGCTTATAAGGGTATCACCACATGCCTGTCTACAATAGATGTCTTGTCAGGCATGTCGCTTGGGACCCTCTAAACTATTTTGTAATGAAAAATATTTCAGAATGCCCACATATGTATAGTAGCATCTTAATATTAAGTATATCTTGGTGCAAGAAGAAAAGCATAATTAATACTGAGCTATGCTTAATACTGAGGTCCATCTGAATAATAATAAAATGATCATCAATCCATGCATATGAAATTCATACTTAATATCTTGGCAGGCGAGAACTACTAATAACTTTACTGATTACTGGATGTTAAAAATAATAAGTATTACCTCACTGTGTAAAATGTTGAGCAAAAAAAAAAATGAATCTCACACATCTTTGCCTAATAATACACTTCTTACATTTAGAAAAACGATGGCCTCTCAAAATAGTATCATGTTAAGCATATTTTGCAATATCCGTAGCATTAATCTACAATGTTACCTTTGGACTTGCATAATTTTCTGGATCAGTATCATTTAGTTAACTGAAATTTTGTAATAGGTATTTTCAGTGTACTTGTTTTTGTGCATCTCACAAGATCCTGTATCCAGGCAATAATATGGCAGTGGAATGCTCTCATAAACAAAAATAGACCTCTACTTTCACTAAGAAAGAAACTAAACTCACTTGACATCTGACCCCAATTTCTCCATGGCCCTTGTAGAAGGACGAAATGCCCTGTCACTTCTTCGACTTGCCTGCCTAAGATCAGTCTCTGTGAAGAGAGAGGCAATCAGTGCTGCTACAATGTGTCTGGTGTACAGACAGGTGGAACTGACATACTTCAACTGTGAATACTGAGCACTGTTAAGTGAGGTTTATATGGACATAGCTGGTTCATGACTGGATCGATATGCAGCAATGTAAGCTGAATATCTTCAGAGTTTCTTTCTGCGGCACTGTCTTAAATATACTGTAAATGTTACCACCAACACTGGTGACTAAAACTGTATCTACTATGGGAGAGACAAAGGGATCATCTGGCAAAAAAAATTATCTGAGCTCTTAAATTCCAACTATAGCAGACAGGCAAACAATGCTAAGCAAAATATCAATATTTGTAAGTACCATTTGGAATGTCATGAAAGTGTATTGTGAAGAGGCATCTTTCAGAAAGGATTATCCTAGTACACAATTAGAAAGTTACTGCTCTGCAGTGATGGATATGGCTTCATCTGCTTGATGTCTTCAATGTCTCTCTGAGATACCTTATCAACAAATATAACATGTAAGGCTGTCTGTGTTTATCACATCTGAAAACTTACTAGAGCCAGAGTTTTCTTGTGAGGCTGGTCTGCTCCCACTGCGAGTTGGGGGTCGAACAATATCTTTTGATCCTGTGGCAGGTCGCGAGTTCACTGGTGTGCTGACAATTCTTTGGGTCTCTTTGCCACTGGCAGATCTGCTGACATATGAGGCATCATTTTACCTGCTTATTTAAAGTGTGAAATTTTGCACTAACTTTTGCATCTGCCACACCACAGACATTTCAGAGAATTCTTCCGACATTCCATATATTCTCTATAGTCCACAATTTTTATCACTGATATGAAGCTATTTTAAAACTGAAATTAACACTATTCTTCAATCCAGTAACAAACAGTGACAAACATGAAATGTGTTCTAAAGTAACCAGTCATGTATTTGCCTTTCAAGCGAAAAACGACAAATATATCCAGTATTCACAGCCAGTTATGTGAAGAAATAAATGCTATCTTTCAAAAGTCTTTTATCACGAGCTCTTTACAAAAGCAACTTCTTGCATGCCAAGTCTATTTCAGCTACTGTTGCAGCTATTTCTTTGTCTCACTGATTGCTGACTGTCATGAAGAAAATCAAAACTATTGAGACTTCAGCAGGATCAATAACAGACAGCTCCTATGATTTTATCAGGTCAGTATCTTAGTTTGATAAACAGGTTGCAAGGATGTAAACACTATTCACCAAGCGCCACAGAGCACACTTTGTTGGTTATGATATAATATGAGATACTACTCCATAACGATGTAACAGATAGTGAGACTTATGAAAAATGCCTGAATTCCTGCTCAAGCCTGAAAAGATACTGGGATTCTCGCTAATTAATATACCTGCTTGCATTGTTGTTTAGATTTTGGCTAACTTGTTCTAAGGCTCTGCGACTTCCAGGGGTAGCTGGTCTTTGCAGTGGTTCATCTTCAGCAAACTTTATAAAGAAAGGGCAGGGTTAATTACAAAACCTTTCTGCATTTATATAGTTGGATATATGAGTATAATAAGGATCAGGGTTGTGTAGACCTTCTTTATAAAATGTGGGTTTAATTAAAAAACACAATTGTAACAACAAGTACCAATACCATATCAAGTTTCTGAATGTTTTATACATGACACAGGAGTTAAGTTTCATGACAAATATGCTCACTGACACGATAAAGTTTATTTAGTGTTAGGAAAGACAGATAATGGGTATACAAGAAAGAGGTGAAGAAAATCTAAGCCGTAGAGCCCACCAATCCCCCACTATATAAATTGACAGCTACAAATTCAGCGGAAGAGGATAAGACGAAGACTACACATTCAGACATAACCAATCTACCTTCTTTCTCAGGCGTGCTGCTGTATTGGGTGGACGACCAAGAGAATATTGGGCCAGTAATCTCTCTCCAATTAATTCCCCTGGTTGTGGCCTGATTGCCTCCTCTTTATCTAAGTCAGCCTCCAGCATTTCTTGATCCTCTTCCTCATCTTCATCTTCATCCTCCTCATCTGATTCATAGTCTTCTCCATTTTCATCTGAAGAATACAAATGAGATACATATACACCGTTGTTGTTCATTACCAACAGAATCACTGATGAACATAAGATTTCTTAAACCTGTGGCCATATGCATAATCTTTATGTGAGTTAACACACTAGGGTAACCATGAAAAATTCCCAAAACATTAGCAGTATTCACTGTAATTAACACAGTATGTTAACTAACATATGGATTATGCATAAGGTCACTGGCCTTTAACCTATAAAACTAAGTGAAGGCCTATATGACCATTCAAATTGTTCTCTCAGAGCCAAAGCACCTGAGCTACACTGTGACTACATAATGGAACATTATACTTTTTTTGTTAACTGTCTACACAAGAAGTGATTACTGAGCAGCCCAATTACAGCTTCTGATGTGAATATTCAAGTCCATCTTAATGTTATCTTTTGCAAGCACTGATGTCTCTTTGTGTGAAAGACTCAGGTTTGAATCCTGCTACAAGCAAGTTTTCCTTGTGTATATTTTGCTGTATTTAAAAGACGCCCTCTTGTTAGAAGTATGACAAAGGTTTACGTCTCATCTCTAAGACAAGCAATACCTGTGCTGGAAAGGTATGTCACTAACACAAACATGAACACAGCCAGTGTGGGTGCTGTTCTCAAGATGTCTACTGACAGAAGAGACCACCCCTGAAATTTTCCCAAACTCCGTAAAGCCTCTTACTCACTTGAGTTGAGCTGCTTGATGATGAACTCAATTTGTCTGTTCATGTCTGGCTGATCATCTTTGAGGAAACACTTCAGGATTTCTTCCATACCCTGATGATGGATAGAGAATTAAGACTGTGTTCAGACAACAAAATAATGATAACTAAAAGCAGCATTATTATTTAAAAAGCTGACTGTAACTGCCATTTAACAGTCTAGTGAAATAAGGACTGCACTTCCTACATCTTACTAGTGTTTTCTGACACTGTTTTTCTCTTAAAAGAAACAAGATCAATTCATTTTCAAAACTACACAACAAGAATGGGATGTCATTTTTTAAAAATATAAACTACGGTGCTTTTTCTTGAGACATGGACTGACCACAGATGGCTGTCCACTGTGGCAGTTGCTTGGATTTGAGACAACTTGGTTTCAGCCTCTTCCACACCATCGGTTTAGAACACTTCATTTTCATTACCATCCTTATAACCCTCCTGCTTGCCTTTAAGAAGTCTGAGTTCTAATTTCATAACAAAGCACAGCTTTGTACCTGAGTAAATACTGGTACAGCAAATGCCATCAAAGTTTTCTCACTAAAACAGATGACCACTTTTAAGCTGCCATATTTTTAAAATCAGAGCGGCTCTATGTCTTTTCTTTTCCTGTATTTTCTAACCTGAATGAATATTTAAGATTATAATTCATTAAAATACATTTTCAGCTTGCACAATGCAAGTCTGCAGGTGCATATTTCAAACTCTGCCATAAACTGAGACTTTCAGTAATAACTTATGGATGGTAAAAAAATCATTAAACTTTTTATACTAGGAAAATGGTCTTCAACAGGAATGAAAAAAGTTGACAAGTCCCGACTTTTACGCTAGCTGAGGCTGAAGAAGGAAGGATGTAGACAGACCACTTTGAAAAAAGAAAGTCAGCTTCACAGCTTAGCAAAAACAATGTCTCTTCAGTGCACTGAGCCTTGGCTTGAGTACAGTTATTTTCTACTGCTGTATGTCATTCTCACCATGGCTTTGGCTTCTTCCCTGATGGATGGAATGGCCAGTATACTGTAAAGGGCTCCATTCACATAAGGACGGATCTGTAAGAGATACCAACATTTCAGAATCATTACAAAAGAATGACTGTCAGGTTAACATCTACATGCATACAAGTAAGCCTAAAATTACTTCCTCCTGAACACATTTAATACTCTGTCTATCATCATGGTCACAATCTTGTGTCCAATCTTACTTCACCTTAGTGTACCATTGTCACAGAAATGCTTCTTAGCTGTTGAATTACAAAATTAAATCACAAAATGTAAGACGAGCCTTACGACTGAAAGGGTAATGAAAAAATGAAATGAAAACACAACTTTCTTTACCCTGTAGGGAAATTGTTTTACAATGTCATACAGTGTTATACATCTCATTCATAATGCAAACACATATACCAACACACATCATACATGTAAATACATAATATTACAAATGAAATACATAACAAAGTCATTGCTGGTTGCCAGCGGTGCAGCGCCCTGGTCCCCCCAGCTCTAAAGCCAGATACTCATTTACACCTGAGTCGAGTCAGGAAATGGAAGTAAAGTGTCTTTCCCTATGACACTACAATGTAAACTGTCCCGCTCACGAGTCAAACACATAAACCTTAGACTTGAAAGTCTTCTGAGTATGACTCACAACCCGCACGGCCAGGCTGCCTCCTAATTAACCTAATATGAGTGTGGTGGTAAAATAAAACATTCTGCATGCTCCAAAACAATGGGTCAGATCAGATCTATGAATATTGTGAAATATTCTTAGGGTGAATCAATTCTGATCATCCCATGTACTTTATTTTAAGTGTGCCTAAATGCAGTTATAAAAATATCCCACATGAAATTGCATCACCATTGTCTATGCTCATCAGATTATCAAAAGATGGTGCTAGCACAGTTGTGAGTCTTAAAGTTGGCTTTAATCAGCACACTGAATCATTTAATATGTTGCCAGGAAAGTTCCTGTGTGAAGAAAGTGACTCAACCAAAACACTCGTAGCTAAAGTAGTATGTGTGATGCATGCACAAGGTTTTCGACTGAAAGCATTTATCCAATTCCAAATGACAGTGTATATTTACCTTCAAGCAAAGGTGTATTTTTACATTCAACCACTGCTATAAAACAATTGCTCCACTTACTTCTGTATTGTCATGTCCCAACAAATCACTTAAGACCTTGAGAGTCTGGTGTGCATTGCCTATGCACTTCTTTTTACCTGAAAACAGCAGAGACAAAATGCTGATCTTTCATGTTTTCACTATACAAGTTTGACGTGTCATTGTGATGGTCACTGCAAGGATTCAATACACTGAATCACCCCATAACAATCATCATCAGAAAGAAAAGCATTAAATAAAACTGTCATTTAGTGTGTGGATGTTACAAATTTAATCATTTTAACAATAAAATTGAAATGCTTCCAAGTAAAAATTGATAAATTTAAATTAATACACTCATTAAATATTCAAGACAAATGTCTGTCTCTTCTTCAAAGCTTTAGAAAAAATTAATCCTGCACTGGATATAAATAAGTAGATAAAGAAAACTATAAGAATTTTTTAAATTTCACACATAAATTTCCAGACTTATGTCCTTTGTCAGATATCTGTCTCTTCTTCAAGGTTGTAACAACCATTACCATCATACTGTAACAGCACTAATGAAACCATATGACCATCATCATTATTTTATGCACATGACTGTGATAAAGTACATCATTATTAAAAGAGAAAATTACATAAGTTGCATCCTCACTGTCCTTATCATCATAGCCATCATCACCACACCCTGAAACTACCTACCAGCTGTTCTGAGGCACAGGTTCATAAGGAGAGCTACAGAATATTCCAGTGTATAGTCAGACAGAGAGTCATTGTCCTCCAGTACCCCGACCAACCACTCAATCACTCCTCTTTCTATCATTGCTGACTGTAGCTGTCGCCTGTTGACAGACATGAGGAAAATTATGCATCAAGCTAAAGTGTATCAAATCTCTAAACCGTTACACATGATTCATAGCCGCCTTGCACTGAAATAAAATTTTACATTTTTTTCAAAAATCTCAAGGCCAGAAGATCTTCCTTGTATGAAAATGTTACATTTTTTTCCAGAAATCTTATGGCCAGAAGATCTATGATATTCACTTGAATTTGGTGTCCACTTGAGCCTTTATTCTCTCATACTTTAATGCCTCATGATTTCAAGTAATTCTGATCATCTGCCTTGCTGACATATGTAGAAACAAATAATTCAAGATTTGTAACTCATCATGTGGACAGCTTTCTGCTGCTTTCCGTCACCATTACTGGGCAAACATAACAAACACACAAGTCCCTACACCATACTGTCAAACAAATTATCAACACCAAAATCCACAGTAACTGGCATGAGAAAGTGTTAGTGACAACTTACGGGAAATACAATATATGAAGTAAAGGTCCTAAACCCTCACAAAACAATATCCAGCAACACTGGATGAACTGAAGTTAGACCTACCTAAGACTAAGTTTCTGTAGTGCTCCCAACACCATTTCTTGGGCTATGTGGTCCTTATCATCCCCTCTGAGGATATCCATGAGTGCTGGTAGCAGATCTGGATTAGTGGCCAGGTAGCCACGTCCTGTGAGGAATACACATGTGAGACCAGGTCATATCAGGTAACATACAGAAGTTCCACACAGGTTCAGTGCAACATCTTTTAACCAAGCTAAAGGAGCTCTTTCCTCTAACAGCTTCATTTTTCATATATTCCTTTGTTTATCCCCATCTCTGTAGATACCTGACTACAGGCAGTAAAAGGTTTCTTAAGAATGCTAGTCACTTGCACCTGTAAATGACAGATTGCTGTAAATTCCCTGGGGTATTGAAAATGTCACTGAGTGTCCTGGCAAATCCAAGATTTAAACACCTGATTACCACTGTGCCATAAAATATGACACATCCCTTTTCTCCTGAATGCCAAGTTCCATGGCAGTATTAATTTTAGATTCTAATTTTCTCAAAATGTGCTTACCTGCACACATTGAGGCACATGCATTGTACAGCCTAGCCAGGTACTGTTTAACAACTTCAGAGCTGTTCAGCAACAGGCTCATGATGGAATCCTGTGGAACAATAAACGAAGAATTTTTTTTTAAATCCCAATGCAAATTCTGCAGGGCTTTTTTCCAACTCCATAGATAATGCTGGTAGTTAACACATGGGTAAATTGGAATAGCTTCATATACGGTAAAACCTGTGATGTAGGGACACTGTAGGAAAATCAGAAAAGTGTCCCTACATCACAGGTGGTCCTTCATCGCAGGGAGGGTTGGGTTCTTCATGTACACTGAGGTAAGCAATGTCTTCTATGGCTTATACTTGAAAAGCGTATCACAAACTATGAGCCTCATATCATGAGGCAAATATGATGGTACAAATACAAACTCCATGTACAGTATTTAAAGACCAGACATTAAATTAAAAATTAATACTCTTTTACCATTTGAATTATTACTACACCTGTTTATCCCTCAATGTTTGTAAAAGAAAACAAAAAGCTTTTGGTAATAGATATAGCAGAGTAGTAAGCTTGCAACTGGGGCATATTGGTCATCCTGTTGACAGTCTGTAAGTTTGTGTGATCAGTGTGTATTAAAAACCCTCAAACGATGGAAGAAATCCTGACTAAGATAATACAATTATTAACGTTCCCCCATTTTTGAAGAACCCAGTGGCGGACAGTCACGTAGCAATGTTATAGGCTAACCCTGTCCGTTCATCAGGAATAAAAAGTGATCGTCCCTCCCATTTGCTTAGAGTATAATAATAATTACTAGACACTGTGTAGTGTATAGACTACCTCTCCCCTCCACCCCCGAATCCTTTTTTTTTGTTGTTGTTTTTTGGCCGCTAGGCGTGAACAGTGAGTACTACTCACCTCGTGGCGCCGGTTTGTCTGGATGCAATCAGGCAAGAGAGAAGAAAAGCATAATTTCTACTAAAGAACCTGCGTGGGTGACTTACTGGATTTTTTCCCCCCTCAACTTGCATTTCCCACGTGTCCTTCTTAGCAGAGATGACTGTTAGGTCTATTCTTCACTTTACTACACTTTATTCCTAATCACAGAAGTGTTTCCTTGACTTTCTTCTCTTTACTTCTAAAGCTAGATTAATGTTGTTTGTGTGGGTCTGTTTGGGATTTTACTGCCTGCCGAAGAGGGGTTCTTCTGAAGGCAGAATCGCTTCGTTTTGTGGCCCCGCATGGACTTCGCCTCAACAACTGAACTCACCGCTATCGGGTGCCTTAACGCGCCACCATTATTGAATTTATCTCAGACCCCGGCATTTTCATAACAAGGAATGAGCTGTCCGGTGTCGGCTACACTAGCTGGTAGTCGCGATTACAACGCCGCCAATAATGAGAGGAAAATGTGGGCTTCGTAGGTCTAATATTGTGCAACCAGTATTACGTCTGTGGTAGGCATACGCGAGACATGGTCTTCTTCCCACCCTCATCTCCCCACCACCAGTCACCGTGCCGTACCCTCTGCTCTTTGATGTAGGTCTAAGCGTTGATTTTTGGACTCGGGCTTTCCGATAGGGAAATGCATAGGGCACATGTGGTCGGTCGCTCGTCACAGTGAGAGATGGCTTTTTGATCAGTGTCCGCGCCTCGCAATCAAAGGGAGCCGCTGATCTGAGGTCGGTTTCAATGTAAAAACGGTCAGTGAACAGTAAAAGTGTCCGCAGATCAGAGGGGGCCGCTCGCTGGAGGGACTGCAGAAGACAGGTTTTACTGTACAGGGACGGTTGTTTTGGTCATTCCATCATATCATCTATGATCCATGCTCTTATGTTAACAGACTGGCCAATTCCTGCAACCTACTTGTATCTAGGCTTCTGCCTGCACAAATTTAGCTGTTGCTTTAGAACAAACTGCATGATTCTCTCCACTTCATTATCTGTTCACCCCATTTCTCACTTTCTCCAGTTCACACTAAACAAGTTCTCACCCTGTATGCGCCAGGATTTGTGCACCCCAGTATGTCATTCTGTATATATGAACTCATAATCTGATCCCTCTGGGCTGCTCTTGTCTGTGTCAGACGCTGTACAAGAGATATACAATAAATCTATGATCACTTATGCCCATGAAGGATATGGGGAATATTAGATAAGTATGTGCTTCCTTGTGTGAAAATGTCATGTTTACATTCAGGCAAAGAGTAGTCACTTGACTGTTAATCTACTTCTCAGCAAAAAAAAAATTCATATGGATATGAGAAGGGATTCACTAGATATGAACATGAAATCTGAAAACTGAAACATAACTGTCAATTATCAGTTCGCTGATAACTCATCACTAGGCTGCGCTACAATATTTACTGTTGTGCTTCTTATCTCATAAAAATACTGCAATTATTAAACAATCACCTGACCCATTTTCTTTGAAACCAGAAAATATCCTGATGGGATGATAACAGTGCATGAATTCCAATGATTTCTATTATTTTGCCATCATAAAATTCCTATTAATGACAATCATGGGTTTCTTAAATTCCGATGGGGTGAAAGAAATCATTAGGAATGTGGAACAGGGTTAAAACAGCCTCCAAGAATGGGTCTGATACCAGTGCCAAGTCCAACAATTTGATGAAAAAATGTGGCAGCTTACCCATCTCAAAGCTTGCAGCACAAGAGCCTTCTTTCGATCAAGTGCATCTGTAATCTGGCCTTTGACTTGAGTGAAGTCCAGGGGTGGGTAAGTTTCTTCGGGCTCAGAAAGTGGGAGCCTGGTTTGATAAAGCATGTATCATGAGCTGGTTCATGTGGTAAACAGAGTAACTGATCATTAATGACATTTGTAATTCTATCAACCAAAACTTAATACAGCACTGCATGTATGTCTACCATGTTTGTGAAATTACGTAATAATAATAAAAATGACAATAACATTACATTTACATTGTGCTCCTTCCCTTTACAGGCTCTGAGTCTGAGCACTTAATACACTGATGGACCATCATACAAATGATGCCCTAAGCAAACATATATTATATGCACATAAGGAAGAGGAGTCTCAGGTCTGAAGCATGGGTTCCAGTCTCTGATACTAAAATATGCAGAGACTGCTTCCACGCCACCAGCAGTGACATCAGCTCACAGATGTGCACACCCATCAACCCCTCACCCACAGGCTGTTAACTGTTGTAACTCTCCTGCTGACTTCTGTCAGACAGGCTTCAGCGGCCTTTGTCAACTACCAATGTTCATGGCTATTCTTATTCCTGACTTTTCAATCTGGCCACTTGGACTTATGCAATGGCTAGTTCATTTCATTAACAGATGTTTTTGAGAATGATTTTCCCTCTAAATGTGATAAAATTCTATACATACAGTTATCTCAAACAGTCTGGACACTGAACAATTATTTGTTCCTTACGGAGGAGGAATGACAGAAGCTCTCAGAGCTTCCCCTGCAGTGCCAGGTCTTGTTAGATCAACTGATGACCTCATGTGTGATGTAAAGAGTCGGTTACATAGTTGCTGTAAGTACTCAGGAGTGATCTACCAAAGAAAAAGAGAATGACAAGTTTGTCTTCAGTCATGCAATTTATACATACTGGAATGGAGGTGGAAACCTAATAAAAAAAAATTACTGAATTCTGTCAAATTATGATGTACATACAAACATAGAACTCAAGAAAGCATTTCAAGACATGGCACTAATACTGAATAAAATAAAATTAATTCTCATGTAACCAATCCCAACAGTGCCAATAACTTAACGGTTCTTAAGATGTCCTCATTATAATTATAAAGCATAGAAATTAAAACAGCTGTGACATATGGAATATGCCAACTTTGTAACACATGGTTATGAATGATGACAGCACACTAATGTAACTTCACAGGAAAATCTGACTGAAACAAGGCAATTTACTACTAGGTATTAGTGCACCTAATGTTTGCCTTTTCATGACATTCATTACACCTTCCATTAAGGTCTTTACCTGAGTGTCAAAGGGAAATTTTTGGTAATAATCATAAAATCTCATAGTAAAAGCAAACACCCTAAAAACTTTAGTAACAAAACGTGAGACAATCATATTACTCATCATAATTATATAGCAAGTCAAGAAATGACATCAATCATCGCAGCTCATATACATCATATCATCTGCATTGATGTGTGGCATCATATTCAAATTAAATAAATTTGGGGGGAAAACAAAAAAAAGAAGAATGTTCTACATAATATTTTAATCAGGATGAAGAGTCCAAATTCCTCACAAGATTTTACCATTCTTCAGTTTTCCAGTTTATACATGAATTTCAAAACATGTATAAACACATAATACCAAACCTTGTCTCTGCAAGTGACCTACTCTGTGGAATATGATCTTCAACATGAACACAGATGATACGATGTGGATCAAACTAAGCTACCATTTATATACAGCAGGACCTAGTTGAGTGTCTACCTGACTATTGCGCAATCACCTGCTAACTGCTTTGCTAAGGAATGAACAGATGGTTGCCATATACACAGTTTCTACTGCAATTCAATTCTGTGTCTTTTTGTTGCATGAACTAATATGGCTTATGTCTTTTCACTTTCATATGAAAGATGCAGATGATTTAAAAACAGAAAAAAAGAGAGAACCAAATCTTCATACAGAATTACAATGACGAGAGAATTTGTGTTCTGGAAAATCTCTCAACTTATTCACTGATAAGATGCAATCTTCCAACTATTTCTGTCTGCCATCTTAACTGATCTCATTAGCCAAATCAAGCTGGAAAAGCCAACAGTTAAACCTTCATTCTAAATGTCTTTTGTCTGCTCATAACACTATGCAGGAATGTGATTTTACTAAATAACAGAGTGCACAAATTATGATAATGCAATAAGCAATAAGCCAGAAATTGCTGCATAGAATTTGTATCACTGCATCAGTGCATTATGTAAATGATCATCTTTGCTCTTGCTTTCTCTTTCTCATGCATGCACATGTGCATGCTCTCATGGACGCAGGCACGCACGCACAGCTGTGCATACAAACGCACTTTTTCCAAGCTAAATATTCATGCTGAAATACGGAAAGCAGGCAGCAAGCATGAGTGTTATGAAAGCCAAAGCAGGATGCAGTAAAATAAGCCAAGTATCAAACATGCATGTACAAGTCCTGCATATGATCTTAAGCCTTCATCTGTTATGCTGGACACAAACCTTCTGTCAAAGACCACGACACAACTTGTGCATACATTAGTATCCTGACTGATAATAAAGATGTCGTATATGCCTGTAAACTGGGCATAGTCAAACCTTAATCTCTGTGCCACTCTCAAAATGACGGAAACAACATCACAAGACAGTGATAACATCAGCTCCTCTATACTTATGAAATGCAGCAGAGATCTGAACTATCAGTTTACATGGTATATTAGACAGGGAAAATCATACCATTCACAAGAATTTTTATTCATAACCTGCTGTTTTGTCTGTGTGACAATCTACTGATCATGGTCAATAAAGTGTCTTCCATGTGCTACATCTTAACATCACAGTGACAAAATACTGACCAGCTATGTATAACAGACCCTCCCTGACCATTCTCTGCATTCCATATTCCTCCTACTCCTTAAGACTTGTTCTCTCAATGCTATCCAGTACACTTTATTTTGAGTTCAAGTATTGCTATATTTTGAGGGTTCATAATCTTTCCAACATTATTTGATTGAAAGACAATAACTTTAAGTTAGTTATAAGCGAAAGCAGAACCTCAGCTTTAAGTGAACTTTTCTATGAATCTCTATACCTCAGTCTCAATTATCCAAAGTCCTTGCAAATGCTTTGATAACTTTGAACTAATACACAGGTTTGACATGGAAATCCATAGAAAAGGTTGTGACTGAGCTAAGATTCTGAATGCATCTAAACTCTCAGCCAATCACAGTACAAAGTAAATCTTATAAGGCAGCAGGAATGAATTTGAGCATATAGGTTAATACTGCACTGCTCCCTGTCTGAGCTCCCTTGCTACTGGTAATGACAACAGACTCAACATTTTCTAGTACAACAAAGGCAGATTACGCTAGATTGGCAGATTCTAAAGCATTACTGGTGATACGGGATGGGTTATTTCTCCTTAGCTCCCCCATATTCTCCCTGTGATACCTTATCCAGAGACTATATCAGCTTCCCTGACTGCACGTAATAAAAGTATTCTACCATATCATGCATGCATGCATGCTCACTTACCACATCAATCTAAGATATGAATCAAAATAGAAAAAAAAAATGGTATAGGTGATGAGGCACACATGATATAGTGAATATTTGCTCACCTGCTGTTCAACAAGCAAACACAATGAATTAAATAGGAGTAGCATGCACTATAAAAATCGAAGAAATTGACAATCAAAGGCTGAACACATCCACAACACAAGTATAAACATGGGCAAGGGCACAAAGATATATATCTGAACTAGAGTACTACTGCTGTGAATATAACAGTAGTGGTTGGTCCTGGCTGAGGCAGCACCTAGTGTAAGCTTTTTTGCTTGCAGTAAACCTCATAGACCAGAACATTCAATCGATAATGGAACTTGGAAATAAAGAAAAATATAGAACTTCAAATTCTTTCATTCACTAGAAGCTGCATTATTTCGGAGTTGAAGATGAAGACAAAGGCAATAACCTATAATGCAAATTTACATTTTCACAAATAGAGTCCTCTCTAGCAGATCTTGTCCTTGAAAACTCTTGTCAGATTTGAGGCTTTCTTGTTTTTCAATTGGTCATTTCTTCAATAAAAGCTGTCAATTAAAGCTGCTTTAACTTCAATGAAAGCACTTCTTTTTATTTATAGATTGTTTTCATTACAAGAGCATGGAGTCATCTGGCCTAGCTGAAGCCCTTGGTACACTGGCACAGGACACACAAAGAATATCTTTCAGAGACTTCAGTGGCAAGCACCGCATTTTATCTGACTGCATGTGGTTAACTAGAGTAGAGGCTTCATATGTCAATGTGTAGTACATATGTTGTATGTTACATAATCAGATCTGATATATCCAGACGCAGATAAGTTCCATTCATTTGTCTGTTTTCACTGTAATGAGCTCTGTCTTCATAATTCATCATTCTTACGAAAATGCAAGGATACAGCAGTAGTATTTCTAAGACATGACACACTCTAAATCTATGATTTATAACAAAAATAATCCAATGGGGAAAAAAAACAACAAACTATAACTACTGTTATTATTCCAGCTAGTGAGATGTGTATGAATTTCTTTAGTCGGGGAACAACAACCAGCTAAATATTTAAATTACCTAACCAAATAAATGGACTTTATTGCAATAACATCATAATATAGTCATTTCATTTTCAACTTTATCATCAGGAAGTGCAGTAGCTATTGCAGTGACCACTACCTATATGATCAAATTTGAATGAAATACATTCTACTGAAAGTACTCACTCCCACATCAATCTGAAGATACAGGGAACATTCTTGGTCAACATATAGGTCAATAGGTTTCACACAAACTTGAATACATTTTGCCTTGATACATGGGGTTAACATGGGAATTCTAGGTAAAAGCAACATAACTCAGAGACCATAACCCTCTACAAACTCCTGTCCTCAGTTGCAAAATTATTAACAAATGGTGACAATGCAAGAAGAGTGAGACGAAAAGATGAAAGTGGTGGGTAATGTATGTTTGTATGTTTGTAACATGTGTGACAGAAAATGAGAAAATGAGTGAAACAAAAGAAAAATCTTCTAAGCAAAATATCAAAGATTGGAATCAATAAAGAAATTGCCAGTGGGTGCCTTCTTTTTATGAAACTTGATTCAAACAAATCTGCAAATTTTAAAGCAAAGTTTAAAGAGAAGAAGTGGTCACTGTTCGGACCATTAATCTTTCATAAAGTTATCCCATATCTTAGAACTATCAGCAATTCATAATTGGCATATGTCCTAGAAGCAGGCTGAAGAGGCGCAACTCCATAAAATTCTAAAGTGAAGCGAAAAATAATCACCCTCCAATAAAGTAATCCCACAATTTGAATGACTTCAGAGTAAACACATGCTATAAAATCTATAATATGCTAAGGAGAAATTAAAAATGTTGCACTTACAGGTCTTCCTTGGACTGTGGCCTCAAGAGCATCAACCAAGTCAGCTGTGATGCCAATTAGATTGTGATAGTCAGACTGCAAAGAAGACATACTATTAACTTCTTTCTCTCCAGAGGCAAATAAAGCAAAAGGACAGTGTTGCCTCTGAAAATTCATCACATTCCTCTGAATGTTGCCTCTATAAACATCATGAACCTCTCTAACATCAAGAAGCTATTTAACATCACAGACCTCTCTGACATCACCAATCTCTACCATCAAAAATCTCTCTAAAATCACAAAACTCTCCAACATTATAAAACTGGCATCAAGAATCTCTCCAACATCACAAACGTCTCCAAAATCATGAAGAACTTTAACTTTACAAACCTAAGAACCCTAAAGTTAAAAACAGACTACCTTTCAGTTGATGTTTGGGATGGGCAGAAACTGTGAACCAAAATGTTTTTTCAGGTCTCTCATGAAAATATTTATCAAATCATGGAATACTTACTTATGCTCTGATACTAAAACTTGTCTACTAGCTGATTCATGTTACCTGAACTTTACTATGTCTTTTCAGGTAACTTGAAGCTTTCTTTTCTGCCTCTACAACTTGCTGTTTCATCAGTGCTAATTGCTGCCTTGATACTGTGGGACAGAAAAGAACCAATAAAAGTTAGCTGCTTCTGTCTGCTTGGAGATATAAGACAGTATAATAACTGTTCTGATCAGGGAACCAGAGGAAAGGCAAACTGGCTGGGTGAGTGAGTGGTGAGTATAAATTTCAATGGCTGGTTGACAAGTCAATGATGGATCATTCAACACATAAGGATAAAAGTACATATGGACAAGCAAGTGAGATGTTGCTAAACAAGGCAGCAAGAAGAATTATAGATAGTTTTGTAGACGAGTAAAGTATACAGGCAGAAATGTAGATATGTACTTATGTCTTGCTTATAATAACTAGCACTAACTAGCATATGCTGCACAGGACGATAGGTGTTTGACATTGTGAAACTCGTAACATAAACCTGGAGGGAACAAATCTAGGTCAGTCGGTGAAGTAGCATGAGTAACAGCAGTGACTCAGATTCATTGCTAAATGATATTTAGATTTTGATGTCACTGCTGTTGTGTCTCTACTTTCTGAAATAAATCAAGAAATAAGAGACCAGTGTCTACCACTGAAATAAAATTATAAACTGCAGCAATCAATAAGGTTCCTTATTCTGGTTTTAACTGCTTAACTGATTGATACTAAATGTACTACTTTCTGGTTTGTTTATGCACTGGACTTGCTGTTTCTGTCTTTCTCCACCCATTATCTTACTAACTTTATCACTAGCAAATTGCATAACCAAGAGAGTGCCTACCTTGGCTTTCAGCTCCAGTCCCTCTCTGAAACTTGGTCAAGGAAAATCTCTAACAATCTACTTGTCTTGAGTCATAACATTATTTACAGAAAAATATGTGAGTACAGCTAACTATAAAGACTGTGAACCCACCTCATCCAAGGCATTTTGTCACCTCACCATCAGAACATTTCTATATGCCTCTTTCTCTTTTCTAATTCTTGAACTAGTTGGATTCAGCACATCATGACATGGCTTTGTTATCATCATAAAAGAGTACAGAGATCTCCTTACAACATGATCTGTCATGTTCCAATGGATTCACACCCTTAAGATTCTTTTAAATAGATTATATCATTACACTCTACAGAAGATATTTATTTTGAAATATCCAGCCACTGCTGTCAGCATGTTACAGAGCTATAAATTTCATGCACAACACTTGTAATATTTTGTCTGAAAAGTGTACTGATAAATAAACTCAGCGCGAGCCACAGTATTATCGTAATATCTTTCATTTCCATAGCGCATGGAAAATGCATAACATTTGCAGATAGAGCCCTGCATACTCTTTACTTTATCTTCACTCAAAAGTAAAGGATACATATATTTCAAACAGTTTAGGTTGTGGGGTTGATTTCAAGGCCAACGTCAGGAACTTTTCCACCCTTGACTTTAGGTCTGACCCCCATGTATCCTGTGATTAAAGAAAAACAATTGGTTTCAATGTATGTCAACAGCCTGTAATGCAAACATCAGAAATCACTTTTCCAAAACTGCCAGTGTGGAAATACCATTTAGTCTGAAATTTCAGCCAGCATGTTCATACAGTGACTCTTGAAGAATAAAAAACAAGAATTGACAAACATACTTTCATTGTTAGAATCTAGCCAACTGATTAACAAAAACATCAAAGCCTACTGTGTTACTTTGTTGCCTACAATTTTCTTTACAGAAAAGTTAATCTGAAAACTTTTGATGAACCTATTAAAACCACAAAAGTCCAAAATTCATATTTTCTCACACACATTAAAAAAACTAATACATTAAACAATATAATAGCTTACCGAAAACATTTCCCTATAAGATGGGTGTGTTTTAGGATTTGGAACAAAAGGCAGAGCATAATATGGCAGGAATTCTGTAGTTTGGCTTAACACTGAACCTCTGTTCTCAATAAACTTTTTGAAATTTCCCATGGCTTCTTCTGCTTCATTCTGTGGAAAAATGAGAAAAACATATTGATCACCAAGATCATATCAATGAATTGTAATTCATTCAAACGTATGTCTAGCTTTACATTCACACCTCTTCATCTCTTCTTTCTTCCTTACGTTCATGCTCATTCCTTTCTTTCTTTCTATTCAGCATTTCATTTCTTCTTCCATACTTCTTTCATTTCTTTTCTTCTTTCTAATTTCTATCCTGATTTGAAATCAAATTTGACCACAGCTAGTCTCCAAATCACCATGTGTATTTATTAATAAAAACTTCAAACTTACTCAATATATCATTCCTAGGATGTTTTTACATATTTTAACTAAACAGATTTGTTTCTGATTCCACATCTTTATAATTAGACTCTATGAAGCAGTATATCTGACAATCCTGTGTAACATTGCCTACTGATAAATATTTTGATATAAAAAAACAACAAGAACAATGAACAATGTGTGTGAGTCCCTGTTTCTTTACTGTCGCCATTTCCTGCTAAATTCTTACATCCACTCTGCAATAATCTTCTTCAGTCAGACAACATAAGAAACTTTAATACTACCTGTGGCTGACTGTACTTGATAGGATATATTGCAAAGTAGATATTCAGGTAAAATTCGAGCTTCTGTGCAACACTGTCCTCATCCTTCACATTTGCAGGCAAGTATTCACCCCACAATTTAAAGAAAAGATCACCCCGTCCTTCATGAAAAAATTCAAGCATCTGGTTCTGTTGAGAAAGTAAAGCAATGTGCTTCAGTAGTGAAATATATTCATTTCAACTTAGTGTCAGGAACATAGGAATTATACTTGCTAGTGTCACAGGATTTTCAGTTGATGGGCCAGTTCTCTTTACCTCTTGATTCACTCCGCCATTCATGCAAAAAGCTACATCAAATATATCTGTATGTCTCTATTTCCTCTGAATTTTTTTTGCCAGAACAAAGTTGCCACTATAATTTCTTTCAATGTCCTAAAGGTTTTTAGCTTCCAAAATTTAACAGAGTGATGAGTTAACCTTAGGGTTATATAAAATGATAAGCTTTGATTATCAAGTTCACACCCATATGATTTCACATACCAAATGAATTAGTCTAGATTAAACTGAATAAAGGTCAAATTGCTTACATACCTGCACAAGAATAAGCTTTTCACTCCTATATGCTGGACTCTCTTGCTGGGCAACAGGCTTATTCTTTCCAGTGCATTCATCTTCAAAGGTAGCCTTAGTGCGATCAAATCCACTGAAGTCCAGATACTGCCAAGCAATTACAAGGAGAACAAAAATTTCAATATACACAGTTGTAAGTAACATGACATATGCCAAAATTGTGTCTGGAAAATACTCTGAGCAGTATAATAAATTCACTCACTTTAGCTTATAATTACATTTTAGTCACATCATGTGGTGCAGCAAATAAATTGAACATATGGCCATAAAGTCTTCATGCTACAAAATAAGTTGAAAACATTCTTTCACAAAACAATGTGATGATATGATAGTCTTGTAAGATAGATAGTCTACATGTTTTTTAAAAAGTTAAATAACAAAAACTTAGGTAGTCTCAATAATCACTTTACAGGCCATACTGGCAGTTTTCCAAGTGTCTCTGTTTTTCCAATAATTTATTATGGCTAATACGGCATGCTATAAAGCCGGCTCCTGGTAGGAATTCTTCCTTACCTCTTTCACAATAGCATTCAGCTCGCCTTCGAATGCTACTACCGACATATTTCCAGACATTTTTGTATTATTACCCGCCAGCTTGCTTTCACAGAAGCTGCCACACGGCAGTACTAGGCGAGTTTGAAGAAATAAATGCGACAAATTTTGGCAGAACGTGGATTTATCAAGCTCTGATTTAGAATCTCAATGCTTTTGTTGCCATTGCAGCCATTTTGTTTATCATAGTTTCATGACAGTATTGCAGCAACTGTACTGCGGGATTAGTTATACCGGTGCTAAGCATAGTTCTATAAATAGAATAGGCTAGTTATAATATAAAGAGAGTGCTAAGAGGGTTATTTTGAGCAGAATAAAATGAGATTTAGTCAAAATTTTGTCTGCAACAGAAATGTATCTAACAGATAACTTTTAATCTCCATCATTTTTTATAAGAATCCCAGTGGAGCACTTGGTGCACGACCTGGGTGTGGTTCCGGTCAAAAATAGTTCACACTGAACAATGTCGATCACTGCAACTTCTACTGTATCTCAAAAAAAAACAACAACAAACGAGCGTTAGGCCTAGTTCTCACCCAACAGTTGTTTCATGAAAGAAAACGTCACTGATTTTCCAGAAACAGAGCCTAAACAGATTTTGGTTCTTCTTTTCTGACAAATACCTAGATAGTAGATTGTTACTCGATCTAACTTGATGAAAAGTTCAGATTTCAATCATAAAATGATAGCAGATTTTGAAAACACATCATCAGCAGAAAATTATCTGGAAGTTATCCATAGCAGGCCCATAACAGCTACGCGAAGGCATGGGTGGTTTTCTCCGGAATCTTATATTATTTATAGAGTTCGCAAGCAACCAATCCCGTTCTCTGTGCCCCTTCTCTCTCTCTCTCTCTCTCTCTCTCTCTCTCTCTCTCTCTCTCTCTCTCACAACCTCTTCTTTCCACATTTTCAACAGACAAAAAAATGTCTGAGTATTTGGTGTGCCTGTCTGTCTGTTCTTCTGTGTGTTTGTATTTATGTCTATCTTCTATTAATAATTTAGCAAGACAGGCCTATGAATGTCCTTTCCTCATCTATCCTTTTCGTGGAAAGAGGAAAGGGAACTGTTAAACGGTGAAAAACAGAAGGGGAAATGAGGTAAAAGCCATACTGAATATTTATTAGAAAATATAAAAAAGAGATAGCTGGGGGTAGAAAAAGGGAAGTCTGAACTAGGGCGAAAGTCTTGCGCACTCCAAACGCTTTACCTAAGAAAAAGCCCTTGCTGCAATCTTTTTTCTTTCGTGAACGCACTGTTGAACACTATGACGTCACAGCACGGTTATCTTCACTGGTGGCTTAGCAAACTCTTTTGCCAGTAGAAATCCTTATGAGTTTGGCAAAGTAATACCGCTGGACGATGCTGCCAAATTTACTGTTGCGGTCATCTGCAGTGACAAATACAAGTTGCGACATGGTGACGTCTACTCGGAAACGCATAAACTGAAAGCTCGAAAGGAGACTCAAATTTGACAGTAGACTAGACTAGACTATGTCATTCGAGGAATTCTTGCAGGGTGAAGATTCAAGGTAGGATAAGAGTTAAAGGATGTCTAGATCTACACACATTCATTTTTATCTGTAGACTATTCTATATTTTACTGTAGTTTACTAGCCTCTTGCTCTCCGTCTCATTGCAGTGTGTGATTCTTCGTCTATCGACCCATTCAGCTTGAAGGTTTGCTCTCCGAGTAAAAGAATTTCCTGTCTATCTTTTGAAACCTGTTAGTGGGTGGGCAATAAATGTCTCATAAGTTTTCGCTTTTCCACTTTCAAACTACGTGGTGCCATTCAAGTTTGTCATGGATACCGCCGAGAGGATTTTGGGTGGGTGTGTTTATATTTGCGACAGTGACTCACACGGTGTCTTTTTATATTTGCGACACCAGTGACTCCNNAAAGCTAATTATCAGTGCCCGTATATTATAAGTAACAGACCATGACTCATGAGAGGATGGTGGAACCTCTATGTTCACATCAATACGCGAGCTTTTTTCGATTGTGTGTCTGTAAGGACCGAATTTAATGGGATGGGTCTGTGATCTATATAGAGACTATGTCTGTCCAGTGTATTGAGGCGAATAATTTTGTTTTTTTTAAATTAACATAAAGTTATTGAGTGGTGTGGTCTGCTGGGAGGGAGGTGAGAGGAGAAGGGGTGGATTATGAATGGAAAGTAGTGTGGGTTGATGCTGCCTGGATTCAATATCACATCATCGCCATCATCATCGTCATAATTATAAATATTACAGTTTTGATTTCGACGTATTGTGGGACCGTTTCGAGGGTCTGGTCGGACAGCAAGTCTTCAGGCTCAGAGTAGAGGGCGAGGCGGCGACGCCCAACAATGTACCCTCCAGTCTCTGCTCTCTCCTGTCCAGCGAAGCGTCCTCTCCAGAGCAGATGATGAGTGTCCAGAGAAATTCGAATCATAGCGACGTCCTGCAGAGAAATTCTAATGCTCTGTGCAATATAGATGTGGACAGACAACCTCTGTGTGGTGAGCGATGGAGAGGTTGTACAAAGACTGGTGGGAGAATGTCGGTGTGTCCGATTTGTTGATCTATACTTTGTTTAAAAATCATTGTGTGTATAAGTTTATGGGTGCGTGCGTGCATACGTCCGTGTGAATATATATGCGTGTTAGCGTGTATGTGTGTGTATGTATGTGTGTTTATATGTATTGTGTGTGCGTGTATACGTGTGAGTGCGTGCATATGTGTGTGCGTGTGTGTGTGTGTGTGTGTTCGTGCGTGCGTGCGTGCGTGCGTGTGAGTGTGTGTGTGTGTGTGTGTGTGTNGGGGGGGGGGGGAGAGAGAGGATGGATTCACAGAGACGTGTAAGCTTATTGCGAGCAAATAAATCGTTGTCTTAAACACTTACATTCAGATTAAACTCCATCATGTCGGTGAGAAACATCCATCAAATATATGAAGTCGAGCCGAGGAACATTGATCTAGAGAGCCGCCTGAAAACATGGCTATACCTTGAGAAGACTCAGAGGGAACAAAGGGAAGAGGGAGAGAGAGGAAAAGATGATATAATGACATGGAAGATGATACACCAGAGCGGTGATGGTGAAAACAACCATTGACTGTCTTAATGGATTTATTCGTTATTAGCTTTTACAAGATAAAGCCGAAGAACAACACCACAGTTTTCACTAATAAGTGCTCAGCGTACAGACGCTGTCGGCTGCAGTGCAATACAGATGGACTGAACAGCGCGAAGGTCGATTGGTCGGTTGTTTGGCCAACCAATTATTGACCAGTGGATTAGTTAGTTAGTTAGTTAGTTAGTTAGTTGCTTGCTTGCTTGATTGATTGATTCTGACGTAACCTATCCTGCCCCGCATTCCACTAGTGGAGCCACCTGGCTCATATTCTGTAATCAACTATAGGCCAATTCCAGTCCCATGTTCGCGGCTCATCTTAGCATAAGCGGAAAAGAAAAAGAAAACGAATCTATCACTAAACTCTGTTTCGTTTTGATCCGTCACAGGCTTGCCGTACGTAGCGCAGAGCATGTGCCCATTGCTCAGCTTGATAGTGGTGGTGATTCAGGAGATGCGAGCGATAAACAGATGCCCGGACCCTTGTGAAGCCCTCAGAAGACTCAGGCAAAGCAAAAGGAGTTTGTTTGGTGCGTAATCAATCAATCAACCAATCAATCAATCAATCAATCAATCAATCAATCAATCAATCAATGGATCGATCGATCGATCGGTCGGTCGATCGGTCGGTCGGTCAATCAGTCAGTCAGTCAGTCAGTCAATCAGTCAGCCAGCCAGCCAACCAGCCTGCCTGCCTGCCTGCCTGCCTGCCTGCCTGTCTCTTTCTGTCTGTCTGTCTGTCAGTAAAGATCAACGAATCAATCAACCAACCGATCTACAAATAGATCGATCGATCGATCGGTCGGTCGGTAAATCAATCGATCGACGATCGATCAACCAGTTAATCTGTCAATCAACCAACCATGTCAGTCAGTCAATCACCCTACCAACCAACTAATCAATCAATCAATCAATCAAGCAAGCAAGCAAGCAAGCAAGCAATCGGTTGTCGGTCAATCAATCAATCGATCGATCAATCAAACAATCAATCAGCCGCTACGTTGGCACTCCCTATGGAAACGGCCACATAACGCCACTGGGCAGGCGCTTGTTAAAGTAACACTGCTTAATCTTTTCTGTTGCAGCGGTGTACAAGAAAGCTCTTGTTCTAGAAAGCCAGCTTCATCAGTATATCAACCCAAGCCTGGTGACAACTTTAAACAGAAGATCGGCCAAGGCGACTTTTGAAGCGGAGCTTATGTGTAAAATGATTGACAAGCTGAGGAAAGAATCCCGCAAAGTAGGTCGAAAATTGTAACATTGTATCCAAAATTAAGCACAGTAAAACTGATGACACGATCACTCTTCCGAACTAAGCATGACTGCTGCATTCATGGACCCCATCCCTGCAGATGATTACTGGACTGATACGACTGACTGAAGCAACCAGGTTTTGACATCACTACAAGGGGTATCTTACTAGTATGATCAGAAAAGACGGGCAAATTAGCGGAACGCTAATGCTTGAAAAAATTTGATCAAAGTCTCTTTTCACGAAACTCACAAGTTCTGTTAATGTCATATTTAAATGATACTTTTGTTAAAACAAAAATTCTGCAAAATTGTGAACTAGAATATTCTTCCCATGAAAAAAAAAAAGGAAAGAAACACAAATTTGGCTATGGTGCCATCTGGCTAGTCTTGATACAATAGCATACAAGTTTGATGTTTGGGCTTCAGGACAAAAGTAAGTCATGTCATGATGTACAGCAGTCAGGGAGGTAATAACCATCCTGAAAGGAGACTGCAGTGGATCCAGTCGTTACTGAAACTGGGACAAATAAATCGGAAACTCTCTTACTCGGAGAGCAAGGCAACAGAATGTCTTCAGAGAAAGATACCCCCCTCTAACAAGTGTTTCGGCCCTTTGACTTCCTGACACTCTAAAGGGGCCGGGCCACACTTGGGTCGTGACTCCCAAGTGTCCATCTGTTGATTTTTTTTCGTAACCTCCAGTTCCTTAATTTCTTGCTTCATTTCATCTCTGCCACCATGAAGCTGTAGGGGAAGTTGCAATTTAGGTCTATTTAAACTTACTGTGCAATATTCCACTGTTCACTACGCTTGGTCCATGTCCATGCTGAGCTCTTTTCCGCAGCTCCTGCCAGATCTTTCAGAGTACGTGATCGCGCCTGTCCTCGTATTCCGAGCAATTTGAGTAGGTCGAAGACCGAGGTGCTTACCATACCCCTTGCTCCTACTTCCACAGCCATTACTTATTCCTGCTCTTCTTAGTTCGAGAACAAGGTCACTGTACTTTGCAGTTTTGTACGCATGTTGCTCGTCCATCCTGGACTCAAACGGCACTGTCAGCTCAATCAGCAGCATCTGCTTTGAGCTTGCTGAATGCACGACGATGCCTGGTTTCATATTGGTTGTTCGGATTGCCTCAGGGTATGGCTGGCAGCCCGGCAGATCTACTGCTATTTCCCAGTCGTCAGTACTATCCAACACTGTTGTCACCGGAGAGCTGGCAGATTTGGTGACGGACTTGCTGCTGGTTGCCTGCCCTGCGCAGAGCAAGTACTGTACCTTGGGACAAACTTGGCTATTTGTCTGTTTTGCCTCTTGTCTGGCCTTGTCGACGGCCTCAGCTAATACCCGCAGAACTCTGTTGTGGCTCCATGTCTACCGCCCTTGTGCCAGTGCCACTTTGCATCTCGATATCACATGCATCAAGGTTTGCTCTCCATTGTAGAGTGGGCAATACTGTGGTCTTTCCCCATTAAGAGTTTGTACACTAACCTGATGATGAAGCTTAATCGCAGTGGTGTCATGTGCCATACATCGTTCCAAGTCAGAGATTTTTGCAGCGCATTCTCCCATATCGTTCATTGTCCTTGGTGGACCTGTTGCACTGCTTTCTGGACTCGTGTTTCATCCTCTGTATCTCTGATTTCTCGGATGACCATGTCTCTTCGCTCCTTCTGGTTTGCTCTGGACCACCATTTAATGTCACCATGGCCAAATCCTCTTCTGTTGCTTTGTGTATAGCCGATGACCTCTTTCAGCTGTACTGCTTCCTTTGCCGAATCGACTGCTACATCGACTTCCACTTCCTTCCAGTCTTCAGCGAGGGTTGGACAGACCGGACCGATGCATCTGAAGCATCATTGCAAGTGGATTTCCCAGCTTTATATTCTTCTAATACCGATTTGAATGGAAATGCTAGTTTGGCAGTAGAGGGCAGTGTCTGTCAGACATGGTGGCACTCCTAACCATTTCCCTGTGAACTTATTAATCTTCCTCTCGATTGCTTCTACAGTATTTGAGCTTATTTCGCAGACAAGCAGGGGCCATAGCAGCTTTGGTATCAGCATGAACTAGAGGCACCAAATCTTGAACTTGCCGATAAGTCCACACCGGTCAATACGCAGTAGTCCATCTTCTGCCATGTTCTTGGTTTGCTGGACAGCACTGATATCCCGAAGGGTGGCATCGTACATCCTGCCAAGGCTTTTCACTGGTTCCTCGCCGATATTCGTTGGTCGGCCACAGTGAATGTGACATCAGCTGGCTTCCCGTTCCTCAGAGTCAAGCTCCTGAATTTCTTAGACTTGAATTTCATGCGGCACCACGTAATCAGTTCGTCTAGATGTCTCAACATTTTCCATGCTTCACTCTCTTTTGAATTCAGGGTAATTGTATCATCCATGAGCGCTTTTAGTGGTGGCATATGACATCCATGTCCTAGATCGGGCCCATTCCCTGCGCTTTCTGCAGCTTTCAGTATTACTTGCATGGCCAGCACAAATAGTATCGGGGAAATGGTACGTCCCGTAGGATTAAAATACTGAAGTAAGAAGTATCATGATAGGTTCAATATGGGAAAAAGAATAACCACACTGGTCGGCTACATTTCCTTAGAGTTGGGAAGGGGAGGGTGGTGATGAAGATGGAAGGGGTTGGGAGGCTTTGTAGGATAGGTACGAAGATTGTAGAATTTGCGTCAGTTACTTTGTTTCGAGGCATAATGATAGAATTACCATAATTTTCCAGTCGGCTACCGAGCCNCTCAGAGTCAAGCTCCTGAATTTCTTAGACTTGAATTTTCATGCGGCACCACGTAATCAGTTCGTCTAGATGTCTCAACATTTTCCATGCTTCACTCTCTTTTGAATTCAGGGTAATTGTATCATCCATGAGCGCTTTTAGTGGTGGCATATGACATCCATGTCCTAGATCGGGCCCATTCCCTGCGCTTTCTGCAGCTTTCAGTATTACTTGCATGGCCAGCACAAATAGTATCGGGGAAATGGTACGTCCCGTAGGATTAAAATACTGAAGTAAGAAGTATCATGATAGGTTCAATATGGGAAAAAGAATAACCACACTGGTCGGCTACATTTCCTTAGAGTTGGGAAGGGGAGGGTGGTGATGAAGATGGAAGGGGTTGGGAGGCTTTGTAGGATAGGTACGAAGATTGTAGAATTTGCGTCAGTTACTTTGTTTCGAGGCATAATGATAGAATTACCATAATTTTCCAGTCGGCTACCGAGCCAGAGAGAAGGAAAAAGGCATGTGAGTTGACGATGAAACTGAAATCGTTGCTCGGCAGACAGAAATGTGAATGGCAGTGTGTAGGTAGACTGAAGGTAAGATAGGCCTACCATACTTCCGCTTTTTTTTTTTTTTTTAATCTTGCAGTTTCTAATGAAGTTTTAGATGAAAGTTGAGCTAGATGGTGAACTGATCACGTCGAAGTTGATTTTAATTGCTATCACTATTATTGTTGTGGTGATCTTGTTTTTATTGTGGCTGTTGTCAAGAAGTATCCTCAGCTGTGTCCCACACCGAATAACAACAAAGTCAAACGTAAAAGACAATAGCCCACTCTGTAATGTGTAGGCTTGTGTACTCATTATACTATTATGGATAAGACGAATGTGATAAAGAGCACAAGAGTTTTGGTCCGGCCGAGAGAGGGAAGCATTCAAAAGAGGAATCAATAATTTAAGGCAAAGGGTAGTAGGTGTTTATGCCAATGACTGTTTGAAGTTGCAGTCAGAATAACTGATGAAGGCATTTTTGTTTCCTTTGGTGAAGTTATAAAGGTGATGCACCCAGAATTGATGGCGCGTGGAAGACAGTTATCTTGTAGAATTCATTTATTCACAGGTTACGAGCGTGGGAAAAAAAAAAGGCGAAAAAAAAACCCAACGTTCTGAACGACAGCACATAAGCTGTCTAAGCGATGTCATGTACAAGACGTATTCTATCGAAAAATGGTCTCTTCACTAATTGCAACCCTTAGTTGAAACTGATGGCATGCATAATAATCTGGATTATCATTTAAATAGGAGTAAATTCTCAAAGCCCACACATAACTTTGTCCACAAGGTTCTTCTCTCACAGTTCATAACACAAGACTCCAACCGATTCACTTGTATTTGTTGCCATCACAGGAAACACTGACCATGGCAAAAGAAATGAAAGGCGTGCTGAAGTTCATCTGTCAGCTAAGTTGCCTGCTAGAGCAGAACAGTGAGGCTGTAGGAGGGTCGGTATCTATGGTTTGAATGTCGGAATGTCGTCATGCCGCAAGTTATTGCCTTTCCTCGATGTTAATGCATTTTTTTTCGGGGGGGNGGGGGGGGGGGGGTGAATGGGTGCATATTGTATGCTATTTTTGCGCACATTTGCGATGTATATTTGTAGTTTTCAACTGAAATAAGCTCGTGGGACATGTTTTACATCTTTGGCTGGACGTATTTTGGTTCGCGGGCCTACGGTTGAGCACTCCTTAACGTATCACCTATTCAACCCAGAAATGGTGCCCGAACTTTGTTCTCACAAAACCGCTAAAGCTTTCTAGCGTTGTATTTCCTGAATGCGGGCATTATAAGTTTGTGTCAGATATGACTTGTAGTTAGTCTTCTACCTTCTCCATCTCATCATCAACATAGACGTCTTAATGTCATCATTCATTATCATCATGATCATTATCATAATCATTGTCAACTATACAGACCATAGTTTTTCAGTATGATAATCGTCATCACCATCAATATATTTTATTTGTTTGTTTGTTTGTTTGTTTGTTTCTTTTCATTATAAACTGAACTAGAGTAGCAATGATAGTCGTCTTTCTCGCCATCTGCCTCCTCATTCTCTTAAATTCTCTGCGTTTTCTCAGTGTGAATGAAGGCCCGCCTCCCTACGAATACTGCAGCCAGTATGGAACTACGCAGAGGCCGCAATCCTCATCTGAAGGTGATAATGTATACAGCGGTACAGGCTTGTTAGGTAGGCTCATGGCATCCTTTACAGCTTCCTGTACTGCTCTTTCACTCTCACAGTTCGTCATGTTAGCAATCTAAGGTCTGAACTAGTTCAGCGATAACAATCTCTAATAGTTCCTTCCTCGTCACAAATTAAATACAACCACATAGAGTTATGTTTTTAGCAACATCCAGACCGCCATCTTTATTTTTGTAGGTTATATTGACAGTCACTTGAATTAGAATGTGTTATGAAAACAGTGTGTTATGAGAATTAAGAACCTTACATTAACGAATATTCATTGTCGATACAGTCCGGTGTAAGTCTGCATTATGGTGCACAATGGCCTTCTATTAATAAAATAATAACACTTTGAGAACAGCGATCGTGCCGTTAGAGCATCACTAGAAAATGGATTTTTAAAAACTGTCGTCGGACTTCGGCAGGACTTTTGTGGTAAGCAATGGCGCATGGCATTTCTAGTCGTACCACTGTTCTTCGATCTCACTGATTTTGGATCAGGATTAGTGGTGACGTGGCAAGTAGATGGGACAAATCGTTCACGACATAGAAACTTGTTTTGCTTTATTAGCTATTTTCATAAACTGTTTGGATTTCCCTTTCCCTCTCTTTCCAAATAGAGGATGCCCCTAACCCGTGTCCCACGGGTCGTGCCATGCCATCCCAGAGCGAAGTGACCATTTCCTTATCTTTGGACTTTTGCCCCGACGTGGCACTTGACGACGAGTGCATGGAAAACGGTGGCCCAGAGGCTCCTCCTCAACGAGACTCCAAGCGCAGGCAAGCGAAAATCAGAAGTATTCAGTGAGAGAGAGTGAAAGAGGGTAAAGGGCAGTATTCAAGATCTTAATATGAACAGCTGAAAACGTGTCTCATGTGACAGCTCAGCGTTGTAAAGCGCCTTACATGATTGTGACATTACATGGAACTGTAGCAGGAACCTGATGCCGGAGTTCCTACGCCTTTACATAAAAGGTGCACTAGCAACTATAATGGCAGGAGTACAGTCGACTCCGCTTAATGGCAATCCTCATAACTGCAATTTCTGCTCAATGGCAACAGTTACATAACAAAATGCTACAGTTATGAATATATTTGTCTTACAGGACAATCTCAACTCATTTTAATTACAACATTTTATGTGTTAAGACAGAATTGCGATTAAGCGGAGTCGACTGTATTAGCATAGTACATGCAAATTTCTACAGACCTAAAGAAAGCGGCGGAGAATCTGCTGACACAATGAGCAGAACTGACTCCGAAAAACGGGCATCGTCCAACGAGAGAGAGGATGTCAGGAACGACCGAAGAACCAGATCTACTTCTCTTCCAAGGCAGAGTTTACGACGGTGAGTCAATGCATGTCAAAGACTGGTTGCCGTAAAAATACTTTCTTGCAATTTGTTTTTAGAACAATAGACAGCAATATTTATGATTTGCGTTTTCTCTCGCTGTACCCACCTCCAGACTGAATTATTTGAGACCTTATCAGTTTCTCACCACAGAATGCAATTATAGAATTAGAGAAGATAGAAAACGTTTCTTTTTTAAATTGGTTAGCACGTCAGCACTGTGTAGCCTTGCGCGAATTATTTCATAATTAATATGCAGTTAACGCAGAAAAAAAGTCCCCAACATAGATACTGTACGGCATGCGATTAGTCATCCACGTGGAATAGGCGTACTTCGGAAATCAATCAAGGGAGATAAGATGCTTGAAAATTTTGACTCGTCTAGAGTTATGCTCCTTGATCGATCCACAACCCAGCGTTGAAGCTACCCAATTCGTCTTCGTCTAGGCTCTGCAGGGTTGGGGTTTGCGAGAGTATCTCCCATTGATAAAATTGTCGGAGTTTGCGATACCGGGACGTCTTTCCGCCATTGCTCTTAACAACAATGTTTACAGTACTCGCATCTGTTTTCATTGTACTGAGAGAAAATAGTGTAGTTTTGACGTAAAATTCATATGTAAGAGCCCAGTATAACATTAGAGCACAATCCCAGCTGACCAAAATCCCTGTTTCGAAACTTGAATACATTTTCATTCCCATCTTCATCGTCCGTGAGTTTTGAGTTTTGTTTTTTTTTGTCGAATGTTGTCGTTGTGTGTTGTGTATTTCAGAACCGATAAATATGATTAGACTGCATCAATCTGAATATTTTTATGTTCCTGGTCTTTCAGTGATAACGTCAAACAGATTTGACTCTTAAAATGGCGGTCTAAAAAGAGTTCTCTGCATGTTTGATAGATGACTTGGTATTTAGCTCAGTCAGAAACCACTTTCATTTTTAGTATAGTGAAAATTAGATACCACTAACTCTTCATCCCACTAACTCTTCAACACAGTTTCTGAAATATTGTAGGATTTCATAATGAAAGATTTCAGGCAGATCTAGACCTGTACACTATGTCATGAATTAAAATTTTTCCCAAGGATTCGGCATTTCGGCAGTTTACGATACCTCTTAATCTGTGATAAAACAGTTTATCGATGTGTTAGAATGTTGCCATTTCCAACTTTTACAGATTTCGTAAAGTACATTGTGTCATGATTTGAAATGTTTTTTGTTGTTGTTGTTGTTTTTGGGCAGGATTAGGTATATCAACAGTTTACGATATCTCTTTAATGATCTGTCATAAAACGTTTTATTGGTGTGTTAGAATTTTGCCATTTCGAACTTTCACAAATTTCGTAAAGTATGGTGTGTCATGATTTAAAATCTTTTTAAGGATACGGCATTTTAATAGTTTACGATAACTCTTAATCTGTGATAGAACATTTTATCGGTCTGTTAGAATAGTGCCATTTCGAATTTTCACAGATTTCATAAACTAAGGTGTGTCATAATTTGTATTGGCTTCTCGTGCTACTGGGACAGAATGTTATTGACGGATACCTTATTTACTTTCTTGCACTTTTGATTGATTAAGAAAACAGTTTTATGGCGTAACAGACTTTGGCTTGCAAAGCCGTAAGTAACTGATGGCCAGTCTCCTTTGGCAGCTCTTATTTGGGACCACCCTGCACCATAACTAACCTGATAGCTTTATCAAGGCTTTGATGTGACTATTTGACGGAACGTATTTAACCTTTCTTTACTGTAACCAATCAACAGGCAAGAGGATACAGCTGACGAAACAGACGAGTCAAGAGAGGATGTGGAGTGCACGCGAAACGATAGGCAAAGCAGAAGTATTCACAAGCAGTTAGCGGAGGAGGCAGTGGAAGAAGTAGAACGTCGCAGGGCGAGGTCTTGTTCCCCAGGTGACGGCAAACGCGTCACAGTATGCAAAGCTGTTTGCACAGTTAGAGCATTACCTAAGGACAAGCTCCCCTCGGAAGCTGCAGGCCCTACGCCGACCCCAGCCAAGCGTGAGGCAGTCGCAGGTGAGTGCGAATGTGCCCAGAAGAGCGTGCAGATGCATGCCCCGAAACGCAAGCCCAGGACGAACACTGCCCCCATTTTGTCAGACATCGAGGGATCTCGCGATCACCTGGAAACCACGAATTCATATGAGTCTGACTCCTGTAGCTGCAGCAGAGAGAGTGTACAGAGTACGTATAGTCAAGATAGGGACTCCTGCGAAAAATGCTGTGTAAAATGTTGTAAAGCTGTTTGCCAAAGGAAGCCAACGAGCAAGAGAGGACGATCTGCAGAGGCCGACATGTGCTCCAACAGGAAAGCGCCGTCTCCCAAGGCGGTGACTACTGCATGCAAAAATTACATGCTCCCACGGAACAACAGTGATTCCTCAGGTTCGAGAGAGCCGCTGCTTTTCTCTTCCCGGGAAACACAGATTGACGTACAAAATGATGGTTTTTCAGTTCGCGTTCGAGCATCATCCAGTTGTCATGCATGTCGAGGTGAGAGGGCAGCACCTTGTGATAGACCAGTGGACGGGAAGAAGAAAGCAGAGAGGTAAGAAGACATCGATAAAACAGTGATAATAAAAAGACCACAGCCGACTTCTCTTAAACTGTATTTCATGGATGTATTTTATGGATGAAAATCATTGGATAATCCTTCTCCATGCTCCTAATTCCTGACAAGTTGCGATTAAGAGGAGACGTTTCTACAAGCGACAAATCGACAGTGATAACAGCCACAACTGGATACGATCGAGATCCCGTTTGTGAATGTTAAAAGTCCCTTGACAGTTCGTAAAGGAGTATATCTAGTAGTGGCTGTTGGCAAAAAAAAACCAGTATAATCTTGGAAAAATTACCCCATAACTTAATCTTATAACCGTTTACTCGTTGACGGAAACACCATTAATGCACACTCTCGTTGTTGATTGTCCCTTTCATAGTCTGAATATTCTTTTTTAGCTCTCTGCAGGTTTGCATCTACTTGCCTCACTCCTGTCTTTGTCTATTATTGACATTCTTTGTAAAAACTAAATATGATTTTGCCCAATGACACAAAACTTTCTGAAAAATGTATGATGAATTTATTTTGAAAAATAGTCGACGTTTCGTGTTAAACACTTTTTCAAGACTGACAATGCAAGTTTTAAGAGGTACAAAGAAAGGCAAGTATATCAGAGAGCCAGAAATAGAAATAGGAATAGAGCAACTAAAAGGGATTGAGATAATTATGTTCATTGTCTGAGCTATTCTTTGTAGGTAGCATTCTTTACAACCGGTAAGTCGCAACATAATTATTGTAATCGTGCCAAGGTGCTGCATGTTTAGCGCCAACTCATACTAGTAAACAAAACCATATTTTCTGTATTGAATAGCCCATACTTACTAACGCTAACATGTAACAATTTGCAATATGGACTAGTCTCGCTGATTCGTATTCGTGAGGTCCCACTTAATGTCAGCAGCCTACTTTTGACATGTTTGCAAGGTAGCCAGACACTCATATCTGTATCACATGTTGTTCAATGCACTTTGGTTTTGTTAGGCCCAAGCAGAAGGCTGTAGATGTATGCAGCTTGAGCACTGACTACACGTCGTCTACCACCGATTCATGTGTTCATGTGGATGAGAAGATATCACCATCATCATCATCGTCGTCATCGGCAGAGTAAGTTGCGTACAAAAAATGATCGATATTTAAATAATACTAGTTGATTCCGTTGCATGTTTTTTTTTTCAAACCAGAGCAAGTCAGATAAACTAGGGACCAGACAAGATTGTTTGCATTTTTTTTGTTGAGTCTTACGATTTCATTTCAGGAAAGCACTTTAAAAGAATAAACTCAGCTTAGAGCTGTTTCGCGGACAGTTGCGCTGTCGACAAAGAAAAATGTAAAGAGTCCTGCGTGGCCTGTCTCGTGCCTGTAGTTTGTTGATCGAGGGTGTTTGCTAAGAACTCGCTGCAGTTATCAGTATAGATCTAATTACATTTTTAAACTATGCCAGGGAAGATTTCTTGAGGTGCAGAGAGAGAGAAATTAACAGAACACGGAAGGGAACGTGAAAGGAAAACAAGAATCTGAAGAGAATGACTATAGTAATAGACTTGTTAATAATGTAAGTCAACAAAAGACTGGACATACCTTTCTCAGCCACTGCAAACCCACCGAAATTCGGACCATGCACCACCATTGCTTCAACCCGTGATATCACAGTGGTCTTGTGTGGTGATTGTTGTTGTTGTCGTCGAAGGTGAATGGTATTTGTGTCGCTGTGGTATTCTTGTTGCTGTCATCTATTGTTGTTGCGTAGGTTAAGACATCCAATGGTCGCATCTCCACGGTAGATAACTTCCCACAGATTCTTAAAAATTCCAGTTTATTTATCATATCGTGGTATTCAAAAGTTACATGTTCAGTAATGACGAAGACGACAGTGATCATAAACAGGAGCAAAAATAACACTGGCCCACATCGGAGTGCGCGATTTTCATTTTATTAAAAAAAAAAGGGAAAACAGTATCGGTTTCATCTAAGATTTTTAAAAAATGTACATTTCATGCATCTTTTGGTTCAGCCTACATATTTTTCAAATAGTGCTGAAACATGTGAATTCCGTTGTCCTCTACATTCACAGTTACGGTGATGACAAAGTCTGTGTTGCCAGAGCAAAAAGCCCCAGAGTCTGTGATCATAGAGAGAAAAGCCCCCAAATCACTGGCCACAAAAAGAAAGCGTCCAGAGTCTGCAGCCCAAGAGAGAGAGGTTCCAGAGTCTGTAGTCCAACAGAAAAAGGTGACAGAGTCTGTAGTCCGACAGAGAGGGATGACAGAGTCTGCAGCCCCAGGAGAGATTCTAGAGTCTGCAGCCCCACCGATAGAGATTCCAGAAAGAGGTTCCCGAGAGAAGCTATTGAAGTCTGCAGTCCAACGGGACGTGACGTCACAATATGCTGTAGATGCGGACGAAGCCGGGAAGAAAGAACCCGTGAAGCCAACGGCTATTGCGAGAGATGTTCCAAAGTCATTAGCCATAGAAAGAAAAGTCCGGCTGGGGAAATTTGCGAAATCTGCAGCCCAGAAGAGAGCGATGAAGACTTTGACCACGGAGAGAGATACGACAAAGAGAGGATCTCTCGAGCCAGTGGCTATAGAGAGAGAAGTTATAAAGCATGGGACGACAGAGAGAGAGATTCTCGGGGCGGTGGATATGAAGAGAGAGGTTCTAAAGCGTGGGATGGCAGGGAGAAATGCTGTCGGTTCAGTGACTACGAAGAAAAACGTTCCAAACCGCGGAGCGCTAGGCAAAGAAGCTCTCGGGCAGAAGGTTACGATGAGAGACGTTCAAAAGCGTGGAGCGGCAGAGAGAGAAGCTCTGAAGAAACGAGCTCCGAAGTTTGCATTCCAGGGGAAGATGAGACCAATGTCAGTCGTAAGAGAAAATCTGTTAGAAAAGACGATGAAATCGGCAGTCCAGAAGAGGCTTACCGAGCCTCTGGCCACAGAGAGAGTCGCGAAAGAAAAAGACGATCCCCGACAAGTGATTTTGAAGAGAGAGGCTCAAAAACCTGGCGTGGCAGAGAAAGGGACTCCCGGATCAGTGGCTTTGGGGAAGGAGGGCCTGAATACTATCGAGACGAAGGGAGAGATTCTAATGAGGAGAGTCCTGAGGTTGGTAGCCCGAGATATAGTGACACTTCAGTTGGCAGAGATGAAAGAAAGAGTCAGAGGAGCAGTAGCCTCAAAAGGAAAAGCGCCGAATTCAGAAGTTCAAGACAGGGCAGCGTTACTCGTGGCTCAAGAGAGGGGAGTCCCACAGTCTACAGTCCCCCACCTGGTAGCCCTAGGGGGAGCAGTCGCAGAGACTCCACCCGTAGGAGTAGCTATAAGGTCGGCAGCGAAGGAAGGAGAAGCTCCCAACTCGCCAGTCGTAAACCAAGTAGCAGCTTCAGAGCTAGTAGTCACAAAGGAAGCCAAAGAGAGGGTACTGAGGGTAGCCTCAGAGAAAGTGGCACTTCCCACAAAAAAAGTGCTTCTGGAGACTATCGTCATAGCTCCAGTGTTTGGGAGACCAGAAGCGAGGAAAGTAGCGACAGTGGTAGCCCACGAGAAAGCAGCCCTAAATTAAGTCGTAAAGGAAGCAGTTTTAAGGGTAGTAGCCCCAGAGAGTACAGTCCCAAAATGAGCCAGAGAGAAAGCAGCGCCAGAGGTGGTAGCCCTAGAGAGAGCAGTCCCAAAATGAGCCGGAGAGGAAGCAGGAGTGGTAGCCCTGGGGAGAGCAGTCCCAGAATGAGCAGGAAGGAAAGTAGCTATAGGAGTGGTCCCCAGGAAGAAGGCAGTCCCAGAATGAGCCGGGGAGAGAGCAGCTATAGGGAGTATAGCCCCAGAGAAAGCGGTCCCCGAATGAGCCGGAGAGAGAGCAGCTATGGGGATGGTAGCCCCAGAGAAAGCAGTCCCAGAATGAGCCGGAGAGAAAGCAGCTATAAGGATGGTAGCCCTGGAGAGAGCAGTCCCATGATGAGCCGGAGAGGAAGCAGCTATAGGGATAGTGGCCCCAAAGAGAGCAGTCCCAGATTAAGCCGGAAAGAAAGTAGTTATAGAGGTGATAGCTCAAGAGAGAGCAATCCCAAATCAAGCCGAAAAGGGAGCAGCGCAAGAGACAATAGCACACGAGAAAGCAGCAGTTCTAGAATGACTTACCTCAAAGACAGTAGCATGGAAGAAGACAGCACTGTGACACGGAGTCAAGAACATCCTGAAGAAAGCGTTCCTAGAAAAAGCACACTAAGAGAAGACACTTCCGCAGAGCGCGGTACCGTAGAAATCAGCCCAGATGAAAGCAGGGGCAGTGCCTCCAGGTCTAGGGGCAGCAGTCGAAGAGAGAGTAGCATCAGATCAAGTAGCCAGAGAACGAGCAGCACTAAGGAGATTTCCTCGGAGCCCGAAGTGGATGAAATGGATTTATCAAGCCAGGAACAACAAGAGCCAGACATTGAGGAGCAACATTTGCTAAGTGAAGACTGGCAAGAATTAACAGACGAAACGGATGTCCCTGACACACAGGGCCGAGAAGATATGACGTAAGTATACAAGTGACAGGCGCTTGCGATTAAGCAGATGAAAATGAAAGTTCTGAAACACGTTTGGAACACCTCCGCTTCAATTTTGTTGAAGGCTGAATAGGACAGTGGATATACAGGAAAATGGCGCGAAGTAGTGGGATCGCATTTAGATTGATCGCATTGGTGGGAGATGTGGGATGGAGTGGGGGCGGGGGCGGGGTTGAAGAGGGGGATTGCCAACTTTGCTGTGATTCGAATACGTGATATATACAGAGCGAGAGAATGTGGTGAAAAATCTGTCATTACAATTTTTTACTGAGTAATGAACAAGAAAATTATACTTTTAGCTTTCATCACTGGATATTCTATACACTAGGCGACACGACAGCCACATTTGTCCACTGTAACTGTCAGGGAATAAGTAATTCTTTATCATTCAAAAACAAATATTCTAATATCTCCGCGAAACTTTGATTCAGTATCGAATATCAACAACTGACAATGATTATCGCGTTCATATATGCCCACAGAATGGTTACGGTGGCATTTTGAGGCTTGTGTCTTTAGATGAGGCATATGAAGTTTTGGGCCCTAATTTTTATTCCCTGTTCTGTTTTATGTGGAGCTAAATAAAGATACAGTTACCTGGAAGAAATTTAAAAACATCCTTCTATTGAGTGAAGCCATTCAAATGCAGTAGAAGTCCGGTGCATAGCAGGTGAGGAAAGTTTCGGATATCAAGTCTACAGGTACAGGGACCCAGAAAAAAGAGGATCATATGCTATGCACATGAAAATGTCGTATTTATTACACTAGCAGCATACAATATTCATGAAACTAATGGGGAGTGAAAATTACTGTTTTGTCTTACTTAACACGACGAAAAGTATCTGCCACGTAGATGCATCAAATCTCTCAGAAGTTCAGCAAGTCTTCTCGACGTTTCCATTCTGTTCATCTATGTTGTCCCGGGCTTATCTTTGCATCGATATTACTTTGTTCATACTGAACAAATTCTTTTAAATAAATTTTATGTAGTTGATGCAGTGTAAAAATTTAAGTATCACAGGAGTTATTCAGAATTTAAGTTATATAGGTGTGTGCAATTTTCTTCTCCTTTTTCAATCCTACTTTGTGCTATTTTGCAGAAGCCAAGGCATAGACTCGGTTCAGGTGACCTCATCTACATCAAGACGTCAAAGCTCCGCACCCGGGGTGGGCAGCAGAAGGGGTTCACAGGAGAGTCCTCATGCGGGCTCTGAGTCACAGACTTCCTCCGTGCAGAGCCCATCGCAGTCTCCGAAAAGTGGAGGTAGTTCACCAGCAGGTTCAAGGATGTCGTCACAACATGTATCGAGGAGGTCATCACCAGAGAGCTCACGAAGGTCATCACTAGAATGCTCACGAAGGTCATCACCAGAAGGCTCACGAAGGTCATCACTAGAGGGCTCACGAAGGTCATCACCACATGGTTCAGCGAGATATTCACTGAGATTTTCACCAGAAGCTTCACAGAGGTCTCCATCTCAATGTTCACCAAAGTCCTCATCAAAAGCTTCACCCACGTCCTCACCACAAGAATCAAGGAGGCCCTCACAAGTTGTTTCAGAGAAAAGCTCACAAGAGGCGTCACAGAAGTCTTCAAGGACGACCTCCCAAGAGGAATCACAGAAGTCCTCACCGCAAGGTTCACGAAGGTCTTCACTGACAGGATCTCGGAAATCTTTACGTCGGAGTGAGATTTCAGGGGAAGAAACTTCAGAACACGAGTCAGTAAGGTCTGACCACAGTAAAGCTGATACTATAAAGGGTCAAAAGTTGTCCTTTGTTCTCGATGAGGGTTCACAGCAAAGTTCGAAGCAAAGCACAAAGAGTGGAACTCCAAAGGGAATAATTTCAACACACTCTCCCCCTACGGGGGAATCATCCTCGCTCCCTTCACAACAGCAATTCGTCGATGAAATAAGGGATGGTCAGTCCATGTTACAGGGCTCACCACACCTAGGTGCAGAAAGTTGCCTTCAGTGCCTCCAACAACTCTGTCAATGCCTCAGCATGGGGAGACAGGAGACTCGCGACACACTCTCAGCCATTCCCTCAGGGCTGTCACGTTTAGATAGTTCACCGACGAACAAAGCGGTTGGCTGGCACACTCCCACTGATGCGGAAGATCCTTGCGCGTTTCTCAGAACAAGAGAGTACGCTTATCGTGCAAGTTCTGCCCCTCCTGCTCCAAGCAGAGACCTGATCTGCCCACCAGATCCCTGTGCAAAATTCAGGCAGTCACCAGATCCCTGTGCAAAGTTTAGACGGCCATCTTTCTCAGGCCCTGCTTCTCCATATTCGGGATACGACACAGACCCTTGTGCAAAGTTTAGACAGTCAGACCCATCGGGATACGAGACAGATCCATGTGCAAAGTTTAGACAGTCAGGCCCGTCGGGATACGAGACAGACCCTTGTGCAAAGTTTAGAAAGTCAGCCCCCTCGAGATATGAAACAGATCCTTGTGCAAAGTTTAGACGGTCAGACCCCTGCGCAAAGTTTAGGCACCCAGCCCACCCAGGTGCTGCGTCACCCCAACTGGGATACGAGACAGATCCCCGTGCACAGTTTAGACAGTCAGCTCTCTCAGATCCCCGTGTGAGCCGACAGTCAGCTCTATCAGAAGCTTTCAGACAGTCGATTCAAAGAGCAATATCTCGACAGTCGGCAGGACCATCTATACCAGGACAACATGAAATGCTTGAGGACGACACCATTGCCATGTCAAGACAACGGCGATCTACGACACAAGAGGGAATGTATAGGCCTTCGGCAGCAGAATTCCCATTACAGGAAGCGGTATCCAGGCAAACAGCCATGTCTAGACGCTCAACAGTGAAGGATGGGATGTCGGCATGGTCGAATAATAATATGGACGGAGTAGCTAATATAGAGGATGCGATGTTAAGACAATCAGTCATGTCACAAAAAAGCCAACCCGAAGAGTCGACAACACAGTCGAGAGTATCTAGACTATCCGCTTTGTCTGAAAAAGATCCTCTTCGAATTACAACATCCAGACTATCGGCCATGTTAGGCTTGACAGAAGAAGGGTCCAGACAGTCACATATATCAGCTAAGACGGAGCAAGACCTTCTCCAAGAAGCCCTATCGAGACAGTCGGCCATATCAGCTAGGACGGAGCAAGACCTCCTCCAAGAAGCCCTATCGAGACAATCGGCCATGTCAGGTCTGGCGGATGAAGATGAAGCAGGAATTAGACAGTCAACCATGTCAGCTAGGACAGAGCAATCTAGACTATCCGCCATGTCAGGCCTGACAGAACAAGATCGTCGAGCATCAAGACAGTCAGTTATGTCAACTAGGACGAAGCAAGATCTCCTGCAAGAAGCTACACCGAGACAATCTGCCATATCAGGTTTGATGGAAGAAGATGAACCAGAGCCTAGACTATCGGCCATGTCAGCTAGGACAGGACAGACTAGACAATCCATCATGTCAAGCCTATCCCCCGAAGATCGCCGAGGATCCAGACTGTCAATCTTATCGAGTAGATCTAAAACTGGACTGAGTAGGACGGTGTCATTCTTGACGGAGCCAGACAAGCTACAACAAGCACTGTCTCGAGACTCAAAACTGTTTCAAGGAGATTATGATGTAATACGGGAGGCATTAGCGAGACACTCTCAGAGAGCGATGTCTCGTCAGTCGGGACTTTCCGCCGAGGAGGTAACAAGACAATCCTCCGCGCTTCAGGAGGCAATTTCTCGACAGTCATTCGCAGTCCAGGAGGCAGTTTCTAGACTTTCAACTTTATCAGGACAATCCTCGGAGGAAGTGGCAAGAGTGTCAGCTGCTATACAAACGGAATTGTCTAAATTATCGGATTTATTGGAGCTATACCCCGCGGAAACTGTACAACCATCCGTCGAATTACAGATAGCAATATCAAGACAGTCGGCCGCGACACAGGCAGCAATTTCTAGACTGTCATCTTTGTCAGGACTACCCCCTGAAGAGGTGAGAAGGCAATCGGTCGCGGTACAGGCAGCGTTCTCTCGGCTGTCCTCTTTACTGGGACAAAGTCTGGAGGAAGTGACAAGACAAGAGTCCACACTGCAGTCAGCATTGTCAAGACAGTCGGCATTATCCACACAGTCCGCTGAGGTTGTGGCCAGACAATCGGCTGCTTTAATAGGGGCGATGTCCAGACATTCAGCAATATCAGCACAGTCTTCTGAAAAAGTAGCAAGGCAGTCGGCAGCGTTATTAGAGGCAATTTCTAGACAGTCGGTACTGCCAGCGGAATCCCCTGAAGAAGTAGCAAGACAGTCGGCCGCGATACTGGGGGCAATGTCTAGGCACTCTGCATTTTCAGCACAGTCCCCTGAGGAAATGGCGAGGCAATCTGCAATTTTGCAGGAAGTAATGTCTAAACATTCAGCATTGCTATCACAGTCTCCGGAGGAAGTGACGAGGTTGTCGAAGGCAATACTGGAAGCCATTTCTACCGAACCGGAACTGTCAGCACAGTCCCCAGAGCAAATGATACGGCAGTCTGCCGCGTTAGTGGAGGCGGTGTCTGAACACTCAGCACTGACAGCGCAGCCCCCTGAAGAAGTGGCAAGGCAATCAGCTGCGCTTCTATGGGCAATGTCTAAACACTCAGCTTTATCAGCAGAATCCCCCGAGGAAGTTGCAAGACTATCGGAAGCGTTACAAGAGGCAATGCAGAGGCAGCCGTCATTATCAGCACAGGCTTCTGAGGAAGTGGCGAGGCAAGCGTCCATTTTACAAGAAGTAGTGGCTGAACAGTCGGCAATAACAGCACAGCCTCCGGAGGAAGTGGCAAGGCAATCGGCTGCGTTACTGCAGGCAATGTCCAAACACTCGGCATTGCCAGTAGAGTCTCCCGAGGAAGTGACAAGACAATCAATCGCATTAGTGGGAGTATTGCTTGACGAGTCAGCATCACCGGCACTGTCACCTGAGGAAGCGGCACAACAATCGGCTGCGATCTTAGAAGTATTATCTAGACAACCGTCCATGTCAAAAGCTGCTTCCAGACAATCCCTCCAGAGTAGCCCCGCACGTCCAGGTCAATCACCAATATCATTATCGAGATCACCGTCGCGACCCAGCCGCGCGTTTGATGCAGAAGAACAGCTATCGTCTACAGCTGCTGAAGGCGCATCCAGACATTCGCCTTCATATCAAGGTGCCACAACCGCGCCATCCTTGTCTTTAACAAATTTGGTAAGTGAAGCTTCCCTCAAATTCCCTGCAGGCAGAAGTCCGCCTCCAGCACACAGAAAATCGGCACCTTCTCGAGCCTCGTTCATGTCAGGCAGACGTCGATCCCAAATAAGCCCTGATGACGCCTGGAGAGATCAGGCGTCCGCGCGGTCAAGCCGTATCAGCACACGAAAACAGTCCTTTCGTTCGGCTGGCCCGAGCCTGAGACAAAGGTAAGCGTGTTACCTCAATTCGTTAATTATTTATTCTCCTCTAAGGGCTCCAGTGAAAAATAGAGGCAATACTCTCTCCAGACCTAACATGATGGGTTCAGCCGACCGGCCTTACGGCCATTTTGGGAGGAAAACGATAACATGCAAGGCGATGTGTTTGCCGGGTAACATCTGGATGACTTACGGTTTTCCTAGTACAGTATTTAGAAACATTCTGTGATATATTTATTTTCTTTTCCACGATGCGATTCTGCGTTTTACATTTCACAGGATATTTCGTTGGCTTTTACATGTTTTACTCGTTGTTCTAGTTCCAGCACTGACCACATGCTTGGTCATTCTGAAGTCTCACATTCGATCGAGTTTGTTGTGTGAATGATAGGGGCGGCTGCCGTTTGTTTACATTTTTTTTTTACCCGCAAACAACATTCTACTTCGTAAACCAGCTGGATAGATTATTTGCACAGGCCCAAACAGACATAATAAATATAAGCTTACAGGCATATTCTTGCCACTCTTTCCCCGCCATCCACATGCTAGTATAATATACTAAAATAATTATGTAGAGTGTAGTATGTGTAGACCGGTGGAAAGGCGAGGAGGGTGCAGACGAGGCGGGGTGACTTCTTCCACGTGCCAGTGAACTCGGTAGCAGTAGGTGATCCCAACAAAGTGCAGTTCTTGGTGAGGCGAAGAAAGGAGTTAGCTCTCTGAATAACAGTTTGCTGAACCTTCATACGATACTCACTAGAAAAGGACGTCGCCCTCTCTGGGGCTATCGATTTTGAGGTTTATATGCTTACTCCATTCTTCGTCTCGTTGTTAAGCACAGTAAGGGACACCACTCCAGAAATTCCCCGGCACTGGTTCAACTCAGTCATTTCTCACCGTCCCACA
>JAWQUT010000041.1:1026231-1050367 GCA_033807755.1 Ellobium chinense
AGTTAGTTGTCGTCCCCCGCTCATATGACCTGGAGAAAACACTGCGCAAATTATCTATGTAAAGCAAACGATCACACCACATCTACATGCATGTACACTATCCCTCTTTTAGTAATTAACGTGGTCAAACGACGCACACACTGCTGCGGTTAAGCTGTTTAAAAAAAAAAAAAGGCTAATGAGTTTTCTAGACTTCTGCCCTTTTTGAAACCCGCCAAATCTAATGAATTTGGCCTCATGACGCGAACTTGGCTGCAAACACCGAAGTAATGCGCATGGATGCCAGTTTAAAGTTAAAGAATGAAGCAGATGCGTTGGATGTGGGAACTTCCATTCTTTATGTATTCGGAGACTGGAGGTGTACCACCGATTAAGAAAAACAAACAAACAAACAAACAAACAAACAAATAAATCTGCGGTGAATTAATGACTGTACAGAAAGTTTTAGTGAAATTGGTGAAGAAATAACCCAGGCGTGTAATCATGATTCACTTTGAACTCACAGTCCTATCTCATCAAGAACGGAAGGGTTCGATGACGAAGATGTGGAGGAGGAGCTTAGTCAGGAAAGTCTGGAACTGGAAGAAGAAAGAGGCGCTTGGGAATCCCGGTACCCACGAGGTGAGTTTCTTCAACACTCTACCGAGGACCGTCGCAGATGCGGACTTAAGGTCTGCCTGGTCTTTGGCCGGAGAAGAATGAGGAATCCTCTTTTAATAAAGTTGAGAGGAAGAGAGAGAGAGAGAGAGAGAGAGGGGGGAAAAGAGAGAGAATGGAAAGAGAGAGGGAAGAGAGAGAGAGAGAGAGGTAAGGTGGGGAGAGGGAGAGAGAACTTTTGTTTTATCTAATTAATTATCTATTTTCGATTTATACCACAAATTATGGGAGCCCGCAGGAAGATTTTAGCTCAGAGATTTGCTGTGCCGTTAGGCTGCTAAGTTTGGGACAAAATTTGCTTCAGCAGTAAGTTTCTAAAACTTCCCCACTCCTCCAGCTCTCTTTCTGTTTCTCTCTCTGTTGTCAGGTCAGAGAATGCGCATTCAGTCACGTTTCAGATTGATGTTAAATACATGGCATTTTATAACTCCTGTTCAGGAATGTCCAAAACGTGTGTGTTATTTGAAGATGTGTGTATTTGACGACCATGACTTTCAAGATTATATCATTTATCTTTCAAAGTCAAGATACGTCTCTTTCGTACACACTAGTTTGATGAGGTGAAAAACTCAAGACGCAAGGCTCCTTCATCTAATTGTTTGTGACGTCAATAACCAGCGAGAAGTTGAAGTCGGTGGGTAGGCGACCAACCGCCAAATGCGGATATAATTATAATGTGATCTAGTATACAGTAAACGTCATGTCTATGAAAATTGAAAACCACCGTGTAACCGGGTGAAAAAGCGTATAGTATTCATTCTTTATTCGGGGGAGGAATGTGAGCTTAATCTGATATTTTTATAGATGTGCGTGTGCGTGTGTGTGTGTGTAAGTACAGATATAGGCCGACATGGGAGTATCTACTCGCATGAGTATATTTTTTTATGTATTTAATAATAATAATAATAATAATGCGGTTTATAAGTCTCGTATCCAGGCTAATGCCCGCTCACGCGACTTGACACTATTTCTGTAAAATATATCCATTGTAATCACTGTAACAAAGATACATTTCCCTTGTGGATGAATAAACGTATCGTATCGTATCGCATCGTATCGTATCGTATTGTATGGTATCTTATCGTATATTATCTTATCTTACATATTATTTTAGGGAAGTGTGTCAACGGGGATTTTACCCCAAATTACTGTGAATTATCAATTTTTGAGAATATTGGCCGAAAAAACCCACACTAGAAATTTCCTGTCCCTTCCGGGGATCGAACCTGGATCTCTCAGCTTGAAGTCTGAACGTGTCACCACTACACCACAGGGACGCTAACTTCACAGCAATTTCGTTCATAAATACCTACTGCCTGACTCGTCACTAACTTTTACGCGTGAGCTTAGTGTTCACCCGTGACCCTAACACACTTCCCGACTGCTCACAATCGGAATCAACCACTACATCAATGGCTAGACTACAGTGAACAGGTAGACTAATTGTCGAGTATGGTAATGTCACGGGTGAACAAGGGGAAGTTAGGGAACAATATTTAGGAAGATTTAAAATGCTGTGAGATCAGCGTCCACACGCTGTTGTCGAAGCACATTTAGAGTTACAAGCTGAAAGAGCTCAAGTTCGATTCCCAGTAGGGACAGGAAATTTTCTAGAGTTAGGTTTTTTTCGGCCGTTCTTCTCTAAACTGATCTTTCACAGTAAGTTGATAATTCCTTGTGGCATACTTTCCAGATAAGTGCTCTTAAGTTCTACCTTGGTTCTGAAAGAACCACCCAAGAAATCTGGTTCGACCACTGAGATAGTCCACATTTTTATATCCCGGGGAGGAGGGCTGTTAAAGCAATAATGTCATATCTGCTAGAATGCTATTTTGAGATAAACGAATTTGAATTTTTAATGAAAGCTGTGAAATCAGAGATTCCTTTGTATGGTCATATACTATGGTTTTTGTGATCTGAACACACTAATTTAAACACTTGAATCACCTCAGTGTTGCAGATATTCTAGTGTATTTTAAAAAATCACTTATGACAACCAAAAAGCTGAATTTTTGCAGATATGACATTCTTGCTTTAATCCCTCGATCTGTGAGTAATAATTTTTCATGTCCAAGTTATGCTGGTACGAACTGTAACGTAAATAATGCTTTTAATTTGTATTGCAGGTTCTGCTAAAGACATCGAAGAAAACTGGTGGATTTATTTGGGCGTGTTTCTCCTCATCGCCATGTTTTTGTATTATCTGCAGTGTTGGGTCACGTCTATACCTGGCTGTGCGACATGCAGGTTTCCCATACCCAATATCTTCTTTTATCTGCTTAACACCGTTGTGCATTCCGTACGATTGGTACACTACACACCGGCCCCTGTGTAGTACTGTACAGTGTACACCCATCGGCCCCTACTAGTAATATTACTTTGTAGACATTGAGACTTCATAACAGCAATATATATATACCCTTCATATTGACCTGTTTGTGACAGACTAAGCTGTAATTTCACATCACCTTAGCAATGTCTGTTACAAAGATTTCTTGTGTGCATGAAACGGGTGACGACCATGAGAAGAAGACAGTTAAGACAAACAGTGATAAGACGCAAATATGATAATGACGACAGGAAATTATGATTATATACCGTAACAAATACCGATTCAGAGGCACGAGGACGTGAAATTACCTGGTAAGATAAGACAAAGTTACTGTATTGTGGGACTTGCTGATACAAGAGGATTAGATTAAGCCTACGTGGTAACAGAATGGAAAGGCAGCAAGAAATGCAAGCGTGAACAAATTTGAAAAAGACTAGGGGTTTCACATACTAATTCTTGCGGTATCAGGGGTTAAAAAGTGTGAATATCGAAACAACACGAAAGGAGTTACATACGAGCTATTCCGATAAGGATACAAACATTTAAAACGGAGAGAGAGAAACATTTCTTTGATACATATGTAAAACATGCATTCACGTACATTTTTTTTTCTTAAGGAGGAGGAAGGGAATGAGTTGTTAGGGGCTGGAACGTAGGCCGTAATTTAAACATTCTTGACGTCTGAGAGGTATGCCTGGAAATGTTTTGAGTATGACAATACAAAAATACACGCTGACACAAAGAGATTAAGTGACAACAAGGAAGGGAAAAAGCTCATAGGTAAAAGGATATGAGCTATTCCTTTTGTAAACAGACAAGACAGTGACTGGGAGAAGAGGAAGGAGAGAACAAATATATTTAGGAAGATTCAAGGAAAGAAACAATCAAGAACCATATAAGACAAGTGGTAACAAAGAGAGCAATGTAAGATTGGTAATGTAATCAGGGTTGTACATGATTTTGGAGGGGGGAGAGGGGTAAGAGGTAGGAGAGGGGGTGGAGTTGGAGCGGGTAAAATGTTTAGACAACTTACGACATGGCCAATCGTTTGCTTGTGGAAGACCTTTATGAATGACAAATGCTCCTTGAAAATTAGTTTATTACTACTTTATTCATTCACTCCCCCCATCCCCGTCCCTCAAAATAATATTGGATAGAAATAGGAAGAGAGGAAGACAGAGTGTATAACGCTGAAATCTCTTTATTCCACACGGCCATGTTGTCAGCAAGGAAAAAACGTAAGCCCATAAGAATTTCACACCCAGCTAAACATGTGCTTACTCCCACCTTCCCGGGTAAAAAAAACCCAGGTTTATTCTTACACTCGAGATACTACTTTAGGCTTGTACTCATCACTACATGATCATCTCATTTTATATATATATATAAATATAAATTAACCTGAACATTTGGATCATATCAATAAAAGTGATACATTTTTAATGGTGTTACTGTTTTCCACCGCTTAGAGAATTTCATGTTGTGAGAGGCAGCGAGTGTAATAAAGTCCATCCGTGATTCGCATATATCCCAAAACCATGATTTTAAGTTGAATGAAGGATAGGACATACCGGCAATGCCGCCTACCAACAATTTGGATAATCACAATTTCCCATTAACTGCAACATTTTATACGCAACAAAATGCCACATAACAATCACAGAATGACCGTAAGTCCTTTTAATCACAAATTGTCCTTGTTTCCCTCCACCTCCCCCGCAGTCGAATGTTGTTTATATTCTGCATGATGTTATACTGCTGTTAACGTCACTATGGAAGCTCGATACTAAATACTCATATTGCAAGTATCCCACCGTAGAAGGTACACTTTAATGAATGTGGCATAAAAGGATTCATCTTTATTCTGTCATTTCACATGTAAATCTAAACTTCGAAAATTTACCTCGGTAATACTGTACGTACTGGTCCATTTATTTAAAGGGTATAATTATTATCAAGATTCCACGTCGGCATAATACTTTTTTTTGTAGATACATGTCAAGAAATCTAAAGACTAGAACAGTTACTTATTCTTTCTCTTCATTGACACGGCAACCAACGTAGACAGGTTGTCGATCCTCAGTGATGGTATTTTTGCTGAGGTGCGCACCTTTTCACTAATATAATGTACATGTAACTTTCACAGACTGAATTTCCTACAGATAACCGCCTCAAAATTGATGGTAAAAATTCACTTTTTGAACGATGATCTGACATCTCTCTCCGTTTGTTTAACATGCATTATAAAATGTTAGTTTCTCCTATTTCCCAAATTTAAGAATTATGGAGAACTTTCCCACGCCTGTTTTTAGAGACATAATTTTGAAACTGAAGCACTTAAAGGACTTTTAAGGACCTGTGCGACCTTAATGGAAGACACCACCTTTTTTCAGAGGTTATAATGTATATAACATGGTGTGCAACTTGTCACCATGAAAGCATAGGATTCTTATGCAAAACAGAACACCAAGGTGCTGAATGGTGCATTTTTTCCCCTCACGCGTAATGATCTTAGGACATACAGTATATCAAAGAGACACGGGTGAATTCTGCTGACAAATAACTGGTGCTATCGTTAATGACATTTGTTTTAAGATTATCACCCTTGAGGGGGGAAAAAAGTGCACCATTAAACACTTTGGCGTGCAGTTTTGTAGGGACATCCATTGTACTCATGGTGACACTGATAGTAGTGACAGTTTGCACACCATGTTACATACAACATCGGGAGAAATAGTAATGTCTCCCCTTAAATAATGCTGTATCCGTATCATCATCCTGTGACTCAAGTCTCCCTTGTTACACATCCTTCACTTCTGACATGACATGACACAAATTATCTTAACCAGCCCGGATGTTTTCTTTGGGGTTTGTTAACAACGAGATTACTCAAACGATTACATTCTCAGTTTGAATAAAACTTAGTGGAAGTGTTAGGCTTGGTCCTGAACAGAGAAATATTGGTGCACTTTCTATTGTTACTGCGATGGAATAATAAAATGGCTTGGACCAAGAGAACCGGCTCTGTTTCCAAAACTAGGGAAACATACGGTGAACCTCAATATAAAGTATGCCTTGATGCACGGAAAAAATTTTACTTAATAATGAGATACACTTACTATCGTCCACCTGAATAATGAAATGACAGAATAGCAATAAATCTGTGCATGTGAAATTCATACCTAATATCAGGGTATGTACTTACTATCGAGATCCCACTGTGCAGTGTACAATGATGATAAAATTTGGGGATATAGAAATTGTTCGGTCTTGGAGATTTGCACACTACCGAGCATACTGCTCATGACATTAGCTGCATGCATCTTGAATTCAGGATTGAACCGTTTCCTGTACTACTGGGCTTGAACACAGTGGTTCTGATTTCAGTTTCACTTTCACCTTGATCTCTGAACCAGCAAAAGAACAAGCGTGCTAGAAAACTCCACAATGGACTCGATTCATTTTCACCTTGGCTTCGTTCAGCTTACAATCATGCCCAAGTTCTAGTGAATGAGAAATACAAGGATCCATGCATGAACTTCTTGCAGTTTAACATAGATTACATCAATGCTGTTACTCAATCTGATATCAGATAGTTATCTCTGTGAGACATACTTTGATTTCAGACATTTCGATAAAGAATGGCATCCCAGGATGTAACTTTGCATTTGACAAACCACTGATGAGATGAACACAAATCAGATTGCATATTAGATTTGAAATCTGTGTTCCCTTTTCTCTCAGAACCACTGTGCCCCAGCAGCTGTAAGCATAATCCCTACGTTAGTTAACACACTGCAGTGACCACAGGTAACTCCCAAAACATTAGTATTGTTCACAGTGATTAACGCAATACATTAACTAATGTATCGATTATGCATACGGTCACAGCTCTATACAGTGAATCTAAATCACCATGAGTGCAGTTAGCAGTTTGTTGGGATAGCTAAAAAACCTAGTAGAAAGAAATTGCAATAGTGAGAACCTGAATAGTATTATCCACATTTTTGAAAGTCTACACCGATGTGAAAGTTGTAATGTTGTGTCTCACAGTCACAATTTGCATCAAATTTTACTGATTATAGATAGGCTGTACCACTAATTTATGTCATAAGAGGAGCCAAGGAACTGAAATGGTAATTAACTCAATGAGGCTGTGATTTATAGAAAGTGTTTAATTCTTTAGGGGATCCAGCACCCTTCCATTGTAGATTATGAGGCTACTACTGTGATGCACCATGCCCTTTTCCAAGTCAGTGCATTTTGCATGTAACATCACACATCAAAGTGCCAGATAGTGTGGTTTTTTTCTATGTTGATGTCACCAAAATTCATTTGAAAATACAGTTGTTACTTCACCACAAAATCTTATGTATATCTAAGACACGTTAGTGCACATATCTACAGAGGGGTTTTTCAATATTTAAGTCTCAAGAATAAGTTATTTGGAACAAAGGGAGAAGGAGAGATATGTATAATAAGAATTAAAACTTCAAAAGCTAAAATGCCTCCGTAAGTAGGTTTGTACTGTGTATTAGATGTTGTGAAAAATTTGGTGGTTAAGTTACAATTATAATTATAATAGTTTCTTAAGATCACCACTCACTCAAATAAAAAACACACTATGTAGCACTTTAGTGCATGCAAAATACACTGAATTAGAGAAATGCTCTATAACCCACGATGAAAAAGTGGTGGAGCCCCTTAAAATAGGATAACAAAACAGCAGAAATGAAGGAGTAAAGCGAGGACAGTTACCTGAATCACACACACACAAAAGAAATTCACACTGTTAGATTTATTTCAATGTTTTAATTTACATAACACTACACTTTAGACCTTTGACATTGGCGTTGAGTAACTCAACACATCACGTTCTGTTTAGGGTTTCCATATTTCAATGCTACTTTTGCAGTAAATTCAAACTAGGTCTCAAATATTAGAGCAATTTAAATTTTCAAGAGAGAAGCACAAATCAACCACAAATACTTCAGTATAACAGACTATTCAAAAAGTCAAACAAAATCAGTTTACTTCATCCAAGTCTAACCATATTTTTTTATAACTTTTTGCATGAAATTGATCAGCTAATGAAATGCCCACAAAGAGGAGAAGGAATGGATGATGGCGGTAATAAAAAATAAAGTGTCACTACTCTCGCAAGCTAAGTAACACTATAAAGACATCTTGCCTGCTATTCTTGAGCGTGCAAGCAACTTCCTCCATAAAATATCTCTAAAGTGCCTTTAAACTTTTTCCTTAACAAAGCTTTGACAGTGCAAAGCAGGTATCTGTGTTGATGTTAATTTCTCATGATGTGCAATGGATTCGTCAGCTGAATTAAAGTGAAACAAAACAACTCGTACTCCATGCTATTATCTTTCCTGTGTTTCTTCTCCGTGCACTGATGATTCATATCTAAAGTACACATACCACTTCAATTTGTTTATTCCCAAATACATGTACACTGTATTATAAAGGATAAGAAGAAAAAACAAAATATGCAAGATATGCATGTAAAACTATTAAGAATTGTTACGATATAAAGACAGGAATGAGAATCCCAATATCCATTTATTCCAATGATAGTTTGGTGGATAAAAAATTTGCATGACAATCCCCGGTTAAATATTGCAAAATGAGTCTCTCTGAAAAGGATTCTGGGCAAATACAACTGAACAAAATGAGAATCACTTCAATGCTCACTTTACTGCTGAATGTTACAAGAGGTCTTGGGAAAGTGGCAAATAAATAAATTCCTCTAGTGCTTACAAACGACAGACCACAAGAACTTAAAATCTACCAAAGAATTCAGCATTATGGTAGGCTTTGGAAAAACTGCACAATGCAGACCTGCCAGATGTATTGACATAGTCTATGACAACAAAATACAGAATTTCTTGTGCTTTGTTTGTATTTAGACTTGCGAGTCTGCACGGTCTGGATTTGTGAGAACTGGTCCCAATAAATATTGGCTAATGGAATCTAGAATTTAAAACACATGTTCATGAATTAATTTATTTTATCATTACTTCTGCCAGACCAAAGTTCAAACTGAAAAAGATGTAGATGCTCAGCAGATCAGATTACTTCATTAGACTGCACATCATTTTTGTTAAGGAGGATATTTGCACTAATGCAGAACAGCCTAAATCTGTGAAAAAAAACATAAAAATAAAGCTTAAGCGACTTTAAGGAAAAAAAATCGTAACATTTTCAACAGACAAGAACAATGAGGCATCACTGTGTCACTTACACTTGTACAAAATAAGTCTTCCACAGGACTGGCAAATCATGCAATGGTTACTGTTTTAACTCTATCAGAAAAAAAAAACAAAGCACATAACACAGATTTCAAAAATTCATCTTTGGTAAACAAAATCAAACCTCAATTCCAAACAGACATGAATTTCCTATCCTACCTTTCTCGCTTTTTTTTTTTTTCAGTAGTACTAAAGAGAAAAAAAGTTACTTGAACTGACAAGTGTGAACAGTGACCAATGCATAATTTAAATCTGCATACGCTCACTAGCCCATAACATGTACAGTTATAACAAACTTAAACAACACACTGGTCAATACAAGGTCTATACAATGCCTCTGACTTTCACAGCACTTAACAATGGGTGTCAAATGCTCATTGGTTAAATGTGCTATATAAATGACATGATAAATACATAGATAATTCAGTTGTATAACTTACAAGGCATATAGTACATTCAGGTATATCCACAGGTCCACATGACTGGAAATCATGCATGTTTGAGTCAGGTGACATGATGTTCACAAAATGCACACAAAACCACGCTCCACATAAAAATGAAAAATGCAACGAGAACACAATATGCATTGATGATTTATGATGACAGAGATGCCTGCAGTGATGATGATGGTGAAGAATGTGGTGCTGATAGAGAAGATGATAAATATAAGCTTAAAATAAGGAAGCTGAACATTTTGAAAAAAAAAAAGGTACTGTGTTTTAAACAGAAAAAAAGGAAAAAAAAACAACAACCCCAAAACACAAAACAAACTTCACCCCACTCATCTGCTCTCTCCCTTGTGAATATACTTTTTTTCAAATATACTCTATACCTACTAAGAAGAGTAGGAAATGCTGTAAGTACATTAATTTGATACAGTCACCAGAAAGTGCATGGGTTCTTTATCAGTAGTATCTACTGTATTTCCTATTATACGTAGGAGAATTTTCTGCAGAAAACCTATTGTTGGTTGGTACTAATAAATCTGAATAAGATTTATAATAATAAATAATGCAAATGTAAATGTATTATATCAGAAGTTTCAAAACTTTTGAGACTACCTCTCTGTTCAGCCTAAAATCTCAAGAAAATCATAACCTTTTTTATGAAGCATTAAAAAAGGTAAGGTTTTCTTTCACAAATAATCCACAGTACTCTGAACCCATGCCACTTTAGCGGTTATTGTCACATGTCCACATTTAAAGACTTAAATCACAAGGTTAGCTTTTGGTTGGGTATTAATGTCACTGATTCATTTGCCCTAAGCTAGGCTCTAAAGACAAGACAACATTCACACACAGGCACTATTATCCAATGCAAACTATGTACAGTGTATGGAGAATAATCGCATCATCTAATTAACATGCCTGGCATTAAAAGATGCTGTTGTTTAATTTTCTTAAAAATCATTTTTTTTTCTGTATGAAAAAAAAAAATTAGTCGCAAGCTAAATTCTGCCCTGGTTATTACTATCAGGACAAAGTAACGACGTTAGACGTTAAATATGAGCATAAAAGTTTGGACCCCAGCATAGAGAAAATATTCCTCTTCATAGTGAAGAGGGCTGATATATGAGGGTACAAAAATGTTTCTAAATTAATAGGAAACACAAAGGGACTAGAGTACAAGTGTGAATGATAGGCCTTGCTTGGATAATGAATGACACACACACACACAACAAAAAAAAAATGTCTATTCAACATGTCAAAATATTCTTAAACTATGTCAGAAGTGTAGAAAATCCATCCAAAATGAGAAATCTTAACAAACACATTTTAACTGTTTCAATGAAGATAAAACAGGACTAACATCTGCATCAGTGGTGCAGGACAGGATGACATGGAGAGAAGTGTTAGTATGAAAGTAATGGACCATCACCCATCAAAATGGAGCCAGTGGTTTGTGGTGTGATTTCCCTATCCGATGAAGCCCACAACTATCCGAGTTTAAGGCTCCTTTGTACTCAATCCAAGCAATTTCAGAATCTTGAATTGGCTGAAAGGCAGGTTTAGTCATGGAACAGAGCACCAATGAGGCAGTGGCTCCATCCTGAAAGAAAACTATATACTGCATCTACTAAAGAATCAATAAATATGTTGACATTAATAATGCTTCTGAGCAATTTCACTTCCTGTTTTATTGGGAATAATCTAATCTGCCTATGTGGAATAACAGATTTAATAACTATCCATGGCACAATGCCAGTTTTACCTTTCATTCACATGTTGCAATGGCCCATACTACCTAAAAAGTACCATTTCACATGGCCATTCAAGATAAGGAGAATCCATAACCACCACAAAACTAGAGAAAGGCCTGCCAAATTTTATTTTAATTCTGTATAGAACCCACTTTAGCTGGCACAGTACTCTGATCAAGGCTGACACTGAATTGAAGAGCTATTCTGCTGTGTTATATGTCCTAGAAATGCTGTTTCTTCCTGCTGACAGTAGCATGATCAGATTAGTACCAATTACCGAGCTTTCAATCGACAACTCTACAATTAAAATCAAGTGTTTTGCAACCATATTTCTTTAAGTCTTTTCTTCAATCCATACACCTGATGATCCAGCTAGGAACCAAGTGACTTCAAAGAAAATGAAGTGATACCAATAATACCACGAAGATGGAATATCATGGAATTTCACCTCACTCCTCTGGATTATCCTGAAAGAGAGATGTCAAATCCCTGCATTTGTTAATTTGCACCTTAGTTTTCTTACTTTCCATTGATTTTCATGGGGAAAATTAAAATTCAAAAGAAAAATGGTAGAGTACAAATACTTTAGCTGTTGCTTCCTAATTATTTTCGTCTGTTTACAAAATAACACACTTCTTTTTCTTGGGTGGCTCTGGAGGTTCAAGGGCTGCTAGGATGGCTTCATCAAACACATTCTTGAGTCCTTTCTGAAATGAGAATGACGGAACGATCCTATACTTCATATGTCAAAATCCTAAGTCTTGTCAAGAGACAAGAACACCTACAGTAGAAATCCTTAAGATACAAATGTATAATTTGCTGTCACACATGCAGTATTAGCCAACAAAAAAAATGTCCTATTCCTGCAATGAAGTTCAGGGACTGGCAAAAAAATTCACTCCTACAAGAAAAGGTGGGTTTCTTCCACATCCTTACCTGTGAGAATATCACTGAGGTTTGTCATTTATAGCAATTTCATGTGAAGATAATCTATCCTAAAGACAGAATGTTTGGCAGACATTTGTTAAATGTGCACATTTCTAGTTTTGTTAGGGACAAAAATATTATGAATAATACTACCTGTGTTAACTCAGAACTGTGTTTACTCAGAACAACAGTGTAAATTTACTAATAAGTAGAACAGGTGGAAATGCTTTGATACCCACCAATCCTTTGCCACAAGGAGCAATAGCTTGTAGTATAAAAGGCACTGAGACCTAGTGCATGTTTTGCTCACATCAAACAAACCGGAAGAATGCTAATTACAAACAGTTCTGTTCTTTGGTATGACAATCCTTGAAATATATTTATCAATGCAAAGTGGCAGCCCACTTGGCAGGGGAGTACTGTCATAAAATTTCTATAACCTGACAAAAACTCCTCTCATTCAAACTTTGCTACTATCCTTCAGATATAGATGCATGATCCACAAAGAACATCTATATTATACAACAGACACAGTTGCATAAATGCAAAAAATATGTTGGAATTTACATCCCGGGGAAGCTAACTGGGCTTGATAAAAAATCCTGAACTTTCCGCTTGTGAAGTCCGTAAACCATGAATGTTTGACATGCTTCATGGTGCCAATATCTTGTTGGTTTGCACACTATTCACATATGAACCTTGGGCCTAGTTCCTCCACTGACCTCCTTGTAAGGGTGTTGTTCACATTTTTTTCAGTGCTGTGAAAGCAAAACTAACATGACTACTCTTCCCGGCTCTTAATCCAGTCTCTATTGTCCCGATAATTTGCAGTAGAGTGGATGTCCTCACAACAAAGTCAAGGATTTATTTAAAGGTAGTCTCATCCTCTCCTCCAACAACAAGTAATACAAGTAATATGAAAATTGCTATCCCAAATACTTCAACTGCTTTCATTCCAAAGCCTCTAGGCCTATCAAAAGTTTCACAAGTTTCAGACCAGCCAGAAGTAAACACATACAAGGCATGCGAACCTGGATCTATTTCCTATTATTACCGCTCATAAGTGGCTGATGTTGCTAGTTTTTAAAAAAATCTATTTAAGAATGACCCCAAAGCCTAGGAAGGCAACAGGACTTATGGCTGATTAATCCACCCGTTGGCTGGCAATGTTGACAAAAAGCTGAAACTTTCAAACTGCTGAGAAACAGAAACTCCAGCTTTGGCCAGAAAATTGGCACCACTGGAAACCCCACGTGGTACAGCATTCATAAATGTGGTATAGTTTTTGATTCAGAATATGCTAACAAACTTTACCTGTGTGAGAGCTGAGCATTCCACATATTTGACTGCCCTCAATTCTCGTGCTAGCCTTTCACCATTGTCTGATGTGATGGGCTTCTGTTTGTTTTTTGCAAGCTTTTCCACGGTGGTGGCATCATCTCGCAAGTCAATTTGTGTTCCCACTAGTAGGAAGGGTGTTCTTTGACAATGATGTGTGATCTCTGGCACCCACTGAATGGCACAAAAATTAAATAGACAGTAGAATACAGAACAAAACTCATTTTAATAAGAATGTCCCGAAATGCTTATATAGTAGACATAATAATTTGATTTTGGAAATGTAATCCCTTTTTCTTACAAGACATTATAAGAATTTGATAAGAAAAATTAAAATGGAGCAGCAAACATGGCTAGTCAGGTCTTTGCCAATGCGAATTGAGAGCAAAATCAGTGTATCAAAATTCACTCTCAGCAGAACAGGCCTTGATGACATAGCAGTGAGCAGTTAGCTGTTACTTGACTTCGTATCATTTTCGCATGGGATAATTCAAAGGGTGTAGAAAGTCAACGAGCTGTCAGCAGATTAAATCAATATGCCAATGGAAATCTGCTCCACTGAATATGTTACTGTGCTGAGTTAAAGATAAAAGTTTGAGCAATATGGACAGGAGACAAACTGAAGGCAATACAGCCTGACATGAAAAACTGGTTATAGATTAATATTACATTACTAATTACTTCCAAATGTTGTACTTATTGTTAAGTGGGCATGTGGGGTCACTATGTCAGTGACAAAAGGCCACACAGAAAGAGAACAGGCCACTGCTACAAGGCTGGAGGAAGAGAGAAAGATCAGATTGACTAAAAGATCACAGAGGACTTTTGATTATTTGCAGGTTCTCTTACTAAAAAGTCTAATATTAAGTTTAAGTTCTCTTATTAATGAATATTGATACTACCCAAAAAAAAAAAAATTCATGAGGACAAGATATTCTGTCTAGAAGTAATGACCTTAGCTGCAAACTTTAATCAAAATTCTATACTGAACACAGAAATTATTGTCTCACCTTTTCTTTGACGTTCTCGAAGGAGGAAGGAGAAACAACTGAGAAACAAACTAAAAACACATCTGTCTGAGGGTAGCTGAGAGGTCGAAGCCTGTCATAGTCCTCTTGTCCTGCAGTATCAAACAGACCCAATGTGTATGGCTCTCCACCAATCATCACTGTCACTGCATAATTGTCAAATACCTGAAATTGGATTCAATAAATTAAAAGTCATGGAGACTTAAAAGTGTAATTGTTAACAGGCAAGGGAAGAACTGCAATCAATACTTACAATCAATATTCTTTTACGCATTCATCTGGTACTCAACAGCACTGTTAGTGTTAGATTAGGTATTACACACTGCACACCTTTACCTAGTTTCCGTGCTATCATGAGCCAGCTCAAAGTCAAAGCAAGCACAGGTCACACAACCTTGTCAAGCTAATTATCTTATAAATCCCAGGACCCCTCTAGTAAATACATCAAAAATTGGCAGGTGATCATTATTTTGCAACATGGGTATACGCAGTAGAGTAAAATGAGCCGCAGTATTGTGACTGCTGCACATAAAGCGTCAAGACCACATCAAAAACACATTTTCCTTCCATCATGCTGCAATTCCTGAAACATCTACTCCACTACTATGGCTCCCTTGTTTATTTCAAACAGTGTAAGAAGGGGGTGGGATATTGGTGTTACCAAGACATACAGTACCAAACAGAAAGATGAGGATAAAGCCAAGAAAAAAGATCAAACCTTGTGGATAAAAAAACTTCAACAGTACTATCCTTCTGCCACAGAGCCAACCTTTGGAAATTCTTTTTTCATGACAATCTTGTCAATTATACTAGGACACACGTACTGGCAACAATTTTAAATGATTCTAAACATAATAATATAGCAGTAAATAAGATGGTTACTTACAGTTGGCACATACTCTGAGGGAAATTTGTTGGTTGTGTATGAAATTAGCAGGCATGTTTTACCCACTGCTCCATCACCTACAACAACACACTTGATCGTCTGCATTGTTGTTGAATCTCTCCTGGACACTCTGAAAGAACAAAATTGACAAGGTTTTGGAGTGTTTCTTAAAATATTTTTTTTGGGTAATACAAGACACTGTCACAGGCAACTGACTGTACAGAACTTTGTTGGCTCAAGAATGAAAAGAAACATCCATTACAGCATGTTCTTATGATCTCTTTTACTTTTAGCCTGAAAGTAAATTGCTCCAAGCTCTGCGTTACTTAAGGCATCTGCGAGCAATCTTATCTACAGTTTCAAAAATCTATCCCTTAAAAGTCTACATTTATAGAAACTGTAGCAGTGATGTGGCAAAAAGAAATATAACTGGCCCTAAGATCAAACTGATGCACAAATCTTCCCAGTGCAATGGGACTTGCAATAGCAATTTGTACACAACAGCAACAAATCAATATATATATCAGTATATATATAGTTTTTTTCTTTCTGGTCTGAGATTGTTCAAATAACTTTGGCATAATGAATCATTAACTTTACAAATAAGGTATTCCATCTCTCACTTCCAGGGATCGAATCAGATCACCAAATAATGTGGAAAACTTTTGCATGGAGCAATGTGCCATCAGAAACACTATCAAAGTGATATTTTGTCTGACCAAAAAAATATTAGAACAGGTCCCATCCTGCACTTCTTTTTATGCGTTTCCTCTTTGTGTCTCATCGCTGTTTTTAAAACATAAGGAACCCCCTTTCCTTGCAGTGTACTTTTGCCTTCCATCACCAATATTTTATTTCCAAATACCAAACAAAAAATATGTGATTTTTGTGTAGTGATAATTATATCCTGATGAACATATTCCTTCCGATTGGGCCAGTATTTACCACAATGTACAGGAAAGAAACCCAAAGAATGACGCCATGACTGCTTGCATAAATCCATTTTCTGCAAATGTTCTGATGATGCGGTAACTGGCTGTAAAGTACGAGGTTGGGACAGACAAACATGAGACTGCACCTGCAACTGGAGCATACCGCAGATAAGATAATCATTTATTTTTGTTTTTCTTTTCAAAGTTTCCTTCCAACATCTAACATGTTTTAAGCCTCTTAATCCAAGTTTTGAATGCCTTTTTGTAATCTTCTTTGGGTATTTGCTGGAGACACTGAAAAACTGCTCTTATCAAATCTGACTTCAATGCAAACTGGCGGCCTGCAGGGTGCTTTTTCAGGGTTGGGAAAAGGAAAAAAATCACAGGGGAGCAAGATCTGGGGAGTAGGGAGGATGGGGCAAAACTTGGATTTTATGGGCTTTAAGAAGTCCTGTGTTTTGGCTACTTTATGGGCTGGGGCGTTGTCATGAAGGAATTTTATGCCTCTTATACCGGACTTTGGTCCCTGCGTCTTGTAGTGTTCAATCACTTTTGGCAAAATGTTTTGGGTGTAAAAATCACTTCCCTTGGAGTAAAAAAAAATATGGTATACACAGTCTACTTTGTCAATCGCAATCTCTTTGCTATTGTTGGGGGATCACCATGCCATGTTCTGTTGTTTGCGGTAAGGCTCATAAAAATATACATAAGTTTCGTCTCCAGTGACAATTTCATTCAGCCGAAGAGGATCACAATTATCATACATGTGGAGTAGTTCTTTGGTATATTGTACTCTGGTCCTTTTGTTTTCTTCAGTCAATATATGGGGGACCCATCTTGCAGAAATTTTCCTGAGGTTTAAATCTCTTTTCAATATAATATGGTTTTTACAGTTGACAAACTAATCCCCGGTGCAAGAGCTATTTGAGAAACCGTTATTCAATTGTCTATGTCAATTAGTTCCTTGATGCGAGCCTTTGTTTGGTAACTGTGAAATTACCCCAGCCATCGAGAATTTCCGATTTTCCAGACTGAAAATGCTTAGTTCAGTGAAACACTGTGGCTCTAGAGGCCAGAGAGGCTAAAGAACTGCCTCGTAAAGTTTTATAAATCTGAGTGGCCAACTGTCCTAGTTCTTGAAAAAGCTTCATGAATTAACGAATATAATGAGAACTGAAGTCTAGTTTTGCTGGCATTGTATTTTCGCAGTGTCTTTTAGATGTGTATTTCAAATACAGATTGAGGAGTAACTGTTCGAGTAAGGCTGTTAATATTTTGCAGATAACAAAAGAAATGATGAATTTCGATAAACACAACTTCCGTTCCAAAATGTGCATTCAGTATGTGCTCAGTGGTACCAATCTCATGTTTGTCTGTCCCTACCTCGCATGATTGTGGTACAACTTTGTGATATAATCTCAAGACATGGAATCAACCATGGCCTTCACATAACATGCATTATCAACGACGGTTTTGTCTTGAGTGTTGAAACTTCCCATGGCTATTTACCATGGCCTTATTTACGTGTAGGGAAATAACATGTACAGGAAGACATTCTGATCACAGGATTGCTACTTCCTGAAAGTATTGATAGAATATGTCTTAGAACTGTCTGTAATAAGCTGAAGAGTAAGGATGTCATCAACCTTTGCACTGAAAATGCTCATTCTACCAGTTCAACCTGTTGTGTGACAGTAACAGCAGCTGTTTATTACACTAATGACAATCAACAATTCTGTGTCTGTGCACCTGGACAATTTCTCTGTTAATAATCTGTTTTACAATACTGCTTTGCTGTTCTAGACAGAAAAGGCACTTCATCCTGAACGAAAGCACTTATTCTGATTCCATTCTCAAAATAGTTAAAATACAGATTCTGGGTGACATGAGATCTTACAGACGCTGGTCCTAGCACTGCACATTTTGTAAAGAAAACATGTAAGAATGCTGTGCCAGAGATTAGAAACCTGAATGACCTGATTCATTTTCTGACCAGAAGCAAAAGGTTTTGACAATCTGCAAATCTGAAATAGCAAAAGAAGACTTTTCTCATAATCCAACTTTCTGTAGTCTGATATGCAGGTATCAGCAACCATATGAAGCAACACATAATTGATCTTGGGGGGGGAGAGAGAGAGAGAGAAGGGCGTTTGTCTGCAATGTTCACAGCACCTTTACTCTAGTCTACTGATAAAACACTTCATGCATGCAATGCAGAGATGTTTTAACCCTTTCACAAATCCATGTTTTTTAATTATGCTGATGTCTCACGGCTTCATTAGCCTGTAGAGAAATATGATGTATGGATATGTATTATAGACAAGGGAATCTCTTTTGGGATGTATTGGCATGTCAAGGAGCTGTTGTATAAAGCCATTAAAGGGTAAGGACGTCATCAACCTTTGCACTGAAAAAGCTGATTCTGCGGTTCAGTATGCAATGATGTTTTTAAAATGCCTATATCATTATCAGTTTTGCAAAAGGCATATCGAAAAGCATAACAATGCTAACACAGAAGAGTGTTTAGAATATCCATTTTCAGATCTTTTTACACTCACTGATGACTAAATATAAAGTACAGTCGAGTCCATGTATGTCGAAATCGGATACCTCAAATTTCTTATATTACATTATTAGTCGAAAGAAAAAGAAATAATAGTTTGTTTTTTTCTTCCTTGCGTCTGTTAATTGCCTTTGCATAACAAAAAGTAATTAACACCTATTTGTGATTACTCCAATTGCCCAGGGCTGTCACAGAGGCAAAATCACCTCCTGGCATCCTTCCTGCGAGGTGCTAAACAACGTCGACAGATAGAGAGAGAGAGAAATAAAACTGAACACTGCGAGTGCCATTAGCCGCAGCACAATAAGAAGGGCATGTGTATTACACCACCGCTGATAAGACAGTGAGGGGAAGAGAATGCGCAAGGGGTCGGCAGTGCCGAAAAATCGATCAATAATCAAGCATCTTGGCAGCAGTGTGTACATAAATGCATCTGGCCCAATGCACTGTGAGAGTATATAAAAAGGCTGCCCTCATGACCTCTCCAGTGTGCTTGCTCGCTTGCATACTGTTCACAAATTGTTGGAAAATTGTGAATCAAATTCTGATTGTAAACTCAAACCAAACTCACTCGGGTGGTCCCAGCGAACTTGAGTAAAGTGGACTTGACTGTACCTTTGCTTTGCCAAATTTGTGACCTTTTGCTTATGATATTGATACTGCTGAGGACGATACTGCAACTATCACTGGCAGATTTTTCAAAGGTAGACTTCCACCCTGACCGAACAAAATTCTAATTCTTTTTGTACTAAAAATAGTTTATAACCCTCTCTTGTCTAATGCCACAATTAAATCCACATGTTATTCCCATAAACTGAGTCACTAAGAATAAAATACTGTGCCAAAAAGAGAGAAAAGGAGAGAGGGAAGAAGTAACAGAGAGTAAGAAATTTATTTATGCTTCCTAATTAGTTCATCCTGTTGCACTCCTACCCTGACAATATCATAAGGCCTGCAGGCCAGTCAATTTATGAAGACCATGACTTCTTTGGTGAGACCCATCGTCAGCTTAAAATCAACCCAATATTAACCTAACAGGGCAGTCAGGTTCACAGTGCATTAAGAACTCAAACATGTGGCCATATAGGCCTATAGTGAACCAGTTTCAGGATGCCTGAGGATAAATCTGTTCTTTTTCCAGCATGAGTGCAATAGCTGATCAAATATACTTCATACATCTAAAACTAAAGTTGTTGAAAAGACCTACTTAAGAAGTACTAGAACAATTTTCTGAATACAATGTTGCTCAGGCTCAGGTGTCAGACCTCTTCATTAGACTTTCATTCTTCAACTGATCAATAATAATCAGGTTAGCCTACTTACATCACTCAATGAGCCTACATAGCACTGACATTATAGCACTGCACTGACATATCCTGACTAGTCTACCAACATCAACAAGAGTCGTCAAGAGATAGTAAAACTACAGATTTGCTGGATTGTTGTTAATGCCAATAATGGTATCAGCCTAATCAGGCTCATATTAATAGATAAAGTAGCCTTATTAACCCTGCTTGCGGTTGATGTCTTAACACTACAAACAAAAATTGCCTCTCTCAATCTATCTGCAGTAAAGCAGGGACTGATTTTCACTAACTTGCTAGTCTAAATCTAAAGTATAATCCCACATTATGACAGTCAGTCAGTGATTAGTGAAAATGTGTGAGAAACTAAGAGTCAAGAGTGGGAGTGGCTATTTTAATCGACAGGTTTTGCCTCATTAGTCCCTTTCAGACATCGAAGGTAAGTCCTTTGATATTGGCAAGTAATAAAGAAAGCATGGCGATGTGTAAGTGCTGTTTTCTTTTAGTATAAACGATACAGTGCCTCTGATTTACTCTGAATGAGACGGTGAATCACTGTGCGGAAGTATCAGTCGGCTAAACCGTAGGCAGCCATTTTGAGACAAAAATGGATACTTTTCATGCCTTAATATGGCCTACAAATCATAAAATAAACAACAGTTCTCTTGATTACATTGCCAGAAATGAAGACAAAGCCACTTTGTATCATGCAACATCATTTTCAGACACTAAACGCTACATTACCCTCGATTAAAACGGGAAATCCGTACTTCCTTAGTGAAGTTTCAAGTGCCAAATATGCCGGAAGAAAAGGTTAGGTTACGACCCATGCGCAAATGCACTTCTGCGCAGGGTACAACCGAAACCCACTCCCAGCCCTACCCTGCACATTTAAAATTCTCAAAAATGAGTCACACCAGTCATAACTGTCATGTATTTACACATATTTATTGTTCGACCTAATGTGCATCATGACTTCTCATTCAAGCTTTAAAATGTGCTTTTATAATCTGACTGACAACACCTTTAACCATTCCTTTAGGCTTAGCCGCAGAAAAAAAAAAATGTCGCTAGGCAGCAAATCATACTCTCTGTCTTAGTTTCTAATGGCAGTCAAAGTGACCAAAATAAAAAAAACACCAAAAACTAGATCTACTGTATTCTTAATCTGGGCCAATCAATGGTTGTGGTACCTGAAATCTGCAAAATAACTAAGGATCTAGATGCAGCGAGCTGGTAGGCCTGGACAGGCTATCTGAAGAGTCGGCTATGCAAAATACTGTTCAGAAATTCTTATGTACTATCAGCTCGTGTCTGTCATACTTACCGTCAGATACGAACACACTGATATTCATAATGTAGGTTGATGTAGGGCTGTAAGTCAGTGACGGGTCTATAAGAGGAACCATTGCTGCTGGTCACCCTTCCCCACCCCTTCCAAAAAGACCAAGAATGGCTAGATCCGTTACTAAATTAATACTATAGATGTCCATTCATTCACAACTTCCGTAACTCATTGTGACCGTCACTAACATTTCCATAGCAAATGAGTTGCTGAGTTCCGCTTTACAGGGATAGGTCCACTTCGGATGTTTTAATTTTCAACAAACTGACAATCACATGTTTACAACAAAACGGGCGTAAGCTAGTGTAGCTGTGATCTACATAGACGAAAACAATCGACAGATCGAACAACAATGTGATTCGGCCTTAAAATCTCAGTCTCTACTACCTGAATGTCTCTGGAGATAATCAGTTACTGTATAATCAGATACTAGGTATGAGATAGATCCAACCTGTTATTATGGTCTATTGCTGCAGCAACAAAAACAAGCAAAATGCGTGAACAGTTTATCTTCCTTCATATATCGTTTACCAAATAGGTGTCAATAATCTGAAGGATTTTCCATCCGCTACTAGGAGCAATTATAGCACTTGAGTTCCAGTTATGATTGGCCAGACTATTAAATCGTGCAAATTTAGATAATTAATTCCAAATGCTATTTCCAATACTAGGATGATATGCGCTGAAATTTACTCTGAAAATGAAGGTAATTCTGCTCCCCAGACTAGATGCAGCACATTAAAATTTAGTATCATCTTTCGAGGTTCTTGCATTAAAGTTGTGATGCCGGTAGGTGCTCTGAACAACAAATATTACACGCCTTTGTGCACAGTCTTTCCGGATCTACGGAAATAATTCTAGCAGACGGAAACAATAGTGTTGCTACTAAACCATGGGGGACCTTTATAGACCTGGAGAGTATGGCACATTTCCTGTCCCAGCGGGTGTCACTGCACGACAGATGAACGCAGGAATAAGATATTAAATAATAATATAATCGGCATTATCAATCCTCTTCACGCGAAAATCATACCCTATGTTCCCTCCTCCACCTCACCCCACCCATTAATTTAATCACCCCCTCCTGAGATCCTGAGCCACCGGTGTCCATGTGTGTGAGCTCTATCCTGGTTTAACCGGGGATCCTGCAGACGTAATAAGTGAAAATTTCCGCTTTACCATGAATACGGCCGCATAGAGTTACAACATCGCATTCGATTCATCCCCCCGCAACCCTCCCCTACACGCATACACAAGTGCGCACGAGTGTCCACTGAGTCTCCACGCCGTGAGCTTCCTTGTTAATCTGACATTAGTCTTCCTTGTCCTTGGATCCAGTAACAAGATAGGCCTAAAGGCAACACGACAGAAGCAGATAAACTAAATGACTTCACCGCTTTGATTACGTAAACAAGCAAATAAAAACACTGATTTCTTGTTCACCTTGAGGTTTTGTTGCTCTAGATGTGAAAAAGAGATAAAACACAAAACACGAAGACCTGCAAACTTTCAGGCACTGCTCTTCAGTGGATGGAATAACTGGATGTGATGGGTAAATAGGCTAAAAAATGTTTGAGAATTTCACATTGCATGTTATTATCCAGTATAAGTGTTCCGGTTTCAGTTCATCATGAAATATCTCAATGGAAACCTTGAAGTTACTTTTTATACTACGGAGTCATGGCTAAAAAAAAAAATTATCGATCTAACTAGCCCGGCTGTTTCTCTGCGTGCTAAATATAAGACACTGGCCTTTAAGCTAAAAATAGTTTTGAGATAGCAAGTCTATAAAAAGACCTGTGTGGAAATGTCTACATTTAGTAAGTAGTAAGCAGTGTAGGCGACTGACGGATATCGTACAAAACTGCGCCGTGACCACCGATCCGAAGCAGGCCTGAGTAGCATAGAGCCGTTAACATAGCTGACCGTGTATCGCTTCTGAAACATAACATTGCTACCCCTTATACGGTTACGAAGGGGTTTATTAAGCTCCAGTAATAAACAGATTCTGAAAATGTGAAAATACAATCGACTCCGCTTAATTGCAATCTTGATAATCGCATCTCTCGCCTAACAGCAACACCCCCACCCCCCTTCCCCCAGACACTGATAACTCTTTATATAAAAATCTACTGATTAATAGCAGCTCCCTTTAATTGCAACTTTTTTATATGCTTCCGAAAGGTTTTACATAATATAATGGAGTTGACTAGACTGTACAATCGTATCTGGTTGTGATTGTGTGAATGTCGTTTGATACAAAGTCGTATCCTGGAATGGGCGTAGTTTCATAATGACGGGTGATTACTTGTATATTAAGATCGGTTAACTCTATATCTTAGTGGGTAGCCAGTCATATTA
>JAWQUT010000041.1:1053282-1100946 GCA_033807755.1 Ellobium chinense
CCCAACCCAAAAGCATCCACGAATATTATAGGACCAACTTTGACGTGAGTACAAGCCTGCAGGACGAGCACCACACATCCGAGAGTCACTAGGCCAACTTTACCTCAAGTACCACAACTTTAATCACGCTGTATGTATAGTATAGCATCACTAAACAGTTTTAACAAGTTTTTAACAAGTTTAACAAGTTTGAGTGTACATGCCCAGACCGTGCTTGGCGGTATGAGGGCGGTCAACATTACAAATATCAAATGGGGGGACAGACACGGACAGATTAGACAATACATTTTCATAAACAATTGAAATACAAATATATATAGTCTATATATATATATACGTTATGTACTTTGAAGTGGCAAGAAATACAATAGGGAAGATCGCACGTGTGTATATAATATAACTAACTATCTAAATTATAGGTTTTTGTAATAATCATAATAAATCTGGATATTCTTTCGTCTGTTCTTTGATACTATTCTAAAAGAACTATAATGGCTTAACAGATATTCTAATCAGCATTCCCTAGTGTAACCAACAGATCTAAATGAAAAGCAACCCGAACCCGTGCTCGCTAGAAATGAGAGAGGGAGAGAGAGGGGGAGGGGGGTGGGAGAGAGAGAGCAGAGCAGCTCACCAGGGGATGGTGATTTTTTTTTTTAGCTCCAGACATCAAAATTTCTCCAGACAGCCGTCGACGCTGTCGTATCATGCCCCCCCCCCTCCTTCCCCCACAACCACTGTTGCCAGGTCTCGAAATGAAAACTGACATCAATGGGTAAACAAATAGCTAATATAAACCGAAGCCGAAAAGTAGCAAAAATATTACCAGTGGCGTCATAGTAGTGGACAATAATCCCATAGGGATATGGGAATCAGATCAAGGCCTTTGGCATGTACGGAAAGTTAAGAGTCTTGGCATAACAGAACGCATCTTCCTATTCACGGTATTTTTTTTTTTAAAAGCTACTGTAAGTCAAAAACAGATTAGTTACAAAAAGTAAACGGCAAAGGTCGCAAAATTCTGATGTCGTTTTTTGTTTTTTTTTTAAACGAGGGCAAAGGAAAGTTTTGCAGTGTGACTTGATTTGATCACTTAATTCAAAAGGCCTAGCCTTGGTCAGTCTAGAACTAAGTGACCTTTAGGAATATGGAAAGGACGGAACAAAATCTGCCAGCAAGTAATAAATTCATGCAATAAAAACTAAGATGTTTGGCCACATGAGAAGGCATGAGGCATTAGAAAGATCACAATAGCTAGCAGAGGGGGAACGCTGACCATCGTATTCATTATTCTCTTTTTTTTTTTGTTTGTCTCATCGATTGGGCCAAAAATACGAAATCCAACATCAACCGTCTAGACAGAAAAAAAATATTATAGTCTATGTAAATTTATAACACTTCTGACAGATGATATTGTCTCCTGGAAATAGTATTCACGGTGAACTTTGTTCACTCTTTCTCACTATTTCTCTCTTCCCGTACCACGAAAAGTTGGCGAGCGCAGCTTTTATTTTCTGTGAATAAGACAATAAGAAATGAGGACTTATACAATAAACAATCACTAGACTATATAATAGCTTAGTCTGTTGATAAATGGATGTTAAAAAGTTGGCCCCAATTGCAAGCCAGCCTAACCAGGAAGTACTTTCTGCGGGTTCAACAAAACCATTATTTCCGCTTTTCATTTAGAATCTAGTCGAACCGTCTGCGGAAATAGGGGTGCGACATCAGCTACGGTTCAATGTCTTCTGCTCTTGCCAAGATATACGTTTTGTAAAGCCCTGAGAATGGCAGCATCGAGGAGGTGATTCTAATTTCAGTTGTGTGTGTGTGTGTGTATGGTGGTCTTTTATCACGGCATGTCCTTTGTTTTGTTCCACACGTATCACTCTTGACTCAATCATTTTTCAATGAAACGAAGCAATGTCGCCAGCCAAACGAAACTGACAATGAGTGAATGACCCAGGTTAAAGAAAGTAAGGATGATAGTAAGGATGAGTTACTAGATCAAACATTTACACATTATGTGAGTGGGGTGAATTAAAAGAGGAATCCATGTCTTTTCTGCTGATAAAATATGCTAAAAAATGCCTTTTTTACTGTGTTGAAGGATTGACCTTTCGGTTTTCAATTTATCGCATCATCAGGACATTCCCTGAGTTTCAGTTTCTGTCTGTTAAATCAGATATTTTCAGTGAATCCTGATAAGTGGAATACTCAGTAATCTTTTGGTGGATAAGCCATATTTACCTCCACTCACTTAGTACTGCATTCTAGCTTGCATAGACTGATAGAGGGATAGTCTAGAAAAGTAGAATTGTGGGACTCGAAAGTGCTTATAAAGTGAAATTAGACCTAGTGAAATTCGCGGAGCCTGCAGACTTGTTTCATATTAACTTTTTTATGTTTGCCCTGAATAAGAACAGAATGGCAAAGGATGTAAGTTTTCATATGCCTTTTACACTGACAACTTTCTTACATTAACATTGCGAATGATCAGTTGCCTTTCTTGAAGTCTTGTTATAAGTTTGGGTGGAGCATCAATGTGGGGAGGTTGATTTATTACCAGTGAGGTAGAAACTATCGTTTAATAATAAAAAAAATCTGCAAAACAGGGAGTTGGCAGCAGTGCTGTGCAACAGTGTGTTTTCCTGATTAATGCACTTACCGATTTGTATTTTGAAATATAATGGAACCTTGTCTATTGCATTAGTCTGCTGTTTGACTTACATTGCTTTTGCAGCAGTAATCAGGCTGCAACAGTTTCAAGCCTTATTTCACCAGCCAAAGTTATGCTAGGTAAACTGGCAAAAAGTTGTAGGAATGTTGTCCAAGTTAATGCTGTATGAAGGGTTTTCTCATGGTCATATGAATTGGGATAAGATATTCCCTATTTGTCAAAAATTTGAGAGGCGATTAGTAAACTTTTAGAGGGATTTTAAGTTTTTCTTAAGGAATGTAAACTTTGGTATGCAGGAGGAAAGGGGAAATCAACATGCATTCAATTGTTTCAGGAAAAATTTTGAAATTTAAGGGATAAACTGCACTATTGCATGGTGTGGAGAAAATACTGTCTGTGACCCTGATTTTATTTTGTTTGCCTGTCATTTCATACTTAGAATGATACAAACACACTCTAATGTAGTGGAGGCCTGCTGTCAGAGAGAGGAATTCTGAATGAGATTCACACCTGATGCTCCTGTCTCTGCAGACATTAGGATTAGGGACTCACCTCGACTGTCACTCTTGTCTAGATGATATAGGGTTAAGGGTGGGTTAGGTTTAGGGCGGTAGGAGTAGGGGTGGGGTTTGGATTGTGTTAGTAGTTTTAGTATGCATGAGTTCTGGTTACGGGTGTGGGTCTCAATTGGAATTTCTTCCCAGATAAAGGCAAACATAAACTCTAGGCTTGTGTCATAAAATTCAGAGCATTTAGCATCTGGAGACTGACAGTGATAATATCTCCTCATCTTTTAGAATGTTTTCCCAATCTTCTCCAAAGTTTGTGAAAGATAAAAATAGTAAATGTAAAATTAGCTACTCCACAATGAATGGATGTTTCTGTGTTTGAACAATATAATATTATAATAATTATTCACTATGACTTATGTAAAACCTCAGTGAGAGTAAAAATTAGACATTTCAAGATAATGTTCATGAAAGTAATATTTCTAGATTGGCATATTTCTGATTGTTCACTGCTATAATACAGGAAGCAAGAGCAACAATCGATATTTTCAAATTAACATATACATGAAAATGCTTGAGCTGTAAAGCTTCTTTCAGCATTTGAGGAACCCATTGCAGCAATTAGGTCTTAATTTTTAGACGAGGATGGCAGTGAGTACAGACATTATCACCAATAGTGAACAGCTGGAAAACTGCAATAGCTATGTTGTATTTTAATTGATGATGATCACAAAATTCCAGCCTCTGTTCGATTATGTTAATAGTTCAGCCTCTAAATAGTAATTAGGCAAATATTTCCATGTTTGAAAGTCAAACCAATAAACAAGGTGGTCTAAATAGAGTGAGAAATTATGCACAGAAGCTGGGCTTTTCTTCATACAGCTTGACAGAGGGTGAGGGCTATGCCATTATGGTGGGACTGATTCAAACAACACCATTAATTTGTTTCGTTTCTTTTTTGTCTTTTTTAATAGTTTTTTGTATTCTCCACAAATACACATGATAAGCATCATCATTGAAATGCCAGATGTAATAAAATAGCAAAAGAGCAGGCCAAAATCTATTTCATGCTGAAATTTCAAGCTTACAAAGCAGTGTAATTTCAAGCTTACAAAGTATTCAAAAGCACACATATCTGTTTCACTGTCTAAAGTTGTTCTGATGAATTGGGATGAACATTGTATTCTTCCTGTCTAGAAGAAAAGTTAGTGGATATGAAATCTTGTCAAAAAGGCATATACTTGCTTTGCACATCAAAAGTGTGCCACTGCAGTCAGGAGCAACAATTCCTGGATATCAGCATGAGAGAGAGTGTTTGAAGAAATGCAGAAGCAGCAATATGGGTTTAAGAATTATAACAAGATATCAGACTTTTTTCTAGTCTTTCATTTATCAGCATTAATTTAACATGGTAGTGAAAGTATGACTCATGTGGACCTAAGTTATATCCCCACTTTCAGGATAATGTTTAACAGGGCACTTGCAGCACTCACAGGGAAGTATAAAAGAAAACATGTGACACAGTCACGCTAAAATTGGGGAACTAAATCACAAAGGCCTGTTGCATGTAGTGTTTAGACAGTACAGTTATTATGAAAATTTTCAGCCCTTTTAGAGGGCTTATGATTAGTTATTTTGCATGGCTTTACTTTACAGCCAGTTGGGTAACATATAGTTAGTCATGTTTGTGAAAATTATCACCAAAACCTCCTTCTATGATATTGCAGAATATATAATCATTTTGTACTTTGTAAGGAGATGCTTAAATAACTGCTGTAACTCTAGGAAAAATTGTTGTAGCTGAAGTTTTACAGTAATAATGCTGGTTTCATTTTATTGGTCAAGGTTTTTTTAAGAGCTCTCTGCAAGCCCGGAAATTGTGGTTTGTGTTGTAAATGGGTTTGCTACATCATTGAAGTGCTTTTCGTGACAGGCTCAGTTTCGGTTTTACATGCATAAGAGTGAAGTTGTGGACACACTTAAAATCAGATCTAATAGTGTGTATAAGCTATTAAGAGGAAATTGTATTTTTAATTTTTACCATACTTTTTCATCTGCCATGAAAAGAAGCATACTTATGAGCATTTATGGTTTTACAGAATTCAGAATGATCAGAATGAGCCTGCGCTAGAGTCAGCTTTTGTTTTCTGAATTTGTGGTGTTAATTTCGTAAGATGTTACAGAAATTTACTAATGTTTCATTATATGGTTAGACATCAGAAACTTTATATAGTATACCGCTAATTCAGGACGTTAGTAATTGATGGTGTTCCCACTTTTCATCAAGATGGAAGGTATAAATAAAGGTCTGCGTAACAGGTAAAGTGTACTTTTTTTCTTGTTTGAATAGTTTGCGAAATTTGTACAGTACTTAGGTTGTTCCTTTTACTTATGAGTAAAAACAAAAGAAAATGAGATATTTTCAGATCTGTGAATAATTATAATTACGAACAATTATAATTTCGTGGCTTCCCAAGGAGTGGGGTTATTTTCTTTATGTTTCTTTATAAATTTTGGTGAAAGGTAAGCCATGAATTTCTTTGCACTGTAAATGTGTACTTAAGATACTTTCCAGAAATTTCAGGATATTGGCTTTGAAAAAGAGAGATCAAGCTACATTTTCATGGGACATGAAAATTTATGTACAGTTGAGCCTTGGTATAAATCAGACAAATTAAAGACATCACATAAAGACTTCACGTAATGTCAAAACACGAGAAAGGTCAAGTTTACCTCTCTGTGGTATAAAGTTTAAAGATGATCAGGTAATAGAAGTAATGATTTCAGAAACAAATGAAAATGAACTGCTCCAATACATATGCTAAAGAACCTTCTTTGCCATTCTTTTTGTCTCTCAATGGCTAGTTTCAAAATTATAGATGGAGACCACTGTCATAGCAAAATGTTAACATCTTCCTTTGACTTTTATAACTGCAGATGGTTTCACCCAAATATCAGTGGCCAGCAGGCCGAGAAGCTCCTCATGGAGAAAGGTCAAGACTGGAGTTTCTTGGCACGACCCAGCAGTACAGAGGGGGCTTACACTCTTTCAATCAGGTAAAGGTTATTTTTTTCATAATTTTAGCTCTCTTAACATTTTATCTGTGTCGAGGAATATGGAGATTGTGTGTAACAATTTAGTAACATAAGGGGGCTTTTGTAGAATTCATCTAAGATTTTGAGCTTGCACATGAATTCTGAGACTGTCGTCAGAACCAGCCCGACTTTCTGTACTCTAGGATAGCAACGTTTGCATATATATGTCTAAATTTGTGGAATACCACCCAATAAAATGTCAACACAGATTGCAGGGTAAGGAAAGAATTGGTGATTCCGTACTTAGATTCCGAGCACATTGAGCCTTCAGATGGATTCAAGGCATTCATGAGAATCTCATGCTCCTGAACTTTATATACTTAAACACCAAGGCCTTATTTTCTTATAACAAATATTAAGCATAAACTCCCAGCACCTTACAAACTCAAAATTGCGGATGGAAACTGGAATTTAAGCTCTGCTAGGTTGTGGTAGATAGTGTGTCTATGTGGATCTAGGGTCATTCTTGCTGATATAAAATCTCCAGATATGGGTAATATTATTACTTGGAAAATAGGTTGAGGGTGGGGAACTTCTAAATTTGACTTTACCTTCTCCATCCCATAGCTACTTGAACTTGAGCTCTTTGGCAGCAAGAAATAGAACTCAATCAATGATAACTCACTGGCCATGCCATCCCTCCCATAATTGATCTCTGTATGTTTTGCCTCTCTTTCATATATATATGACATATGGTCAGTGCCAAAAGGTCATTTAAATGGGCATGATCTTTTCAGACTGAAACTTTCAATGATTCTCTGTGATATTTAACATTATTGTTGTTTTTAACAACTGCAGGAATACATAATGTACTGTATTATGCACAATAAGAAGTTGAAATTGCTAGAAAATTCATAAGCCATAATGGCACGGGCAGTGACTGTTTAGTGTGTTATATGCAACCCCAGAGTCAAACTCACTCTGGAATCTTAGAATGGGTACTCTTCATAACCTAGGCTTTCACAGTTGACTGTCATGAAGTCGCTAAAAACTTCAAATCCCTAATGGCAGTGACTGATTAGTGTGTTATAATGTGATCTCTTTGTAATCTCAACCCCAGCCTCAGACACATTCTGGAATCTGAAAGCAAACACTCATAGCACTAGGCTTTCACAATTGAAGGTGATAAAGAGAATTCATGTACCTGTCTGAATCATTCTTATTTTGTTTTGAAATTAAATCATCCTTGTTTCAGGCTCCTGTTTACTCTTAGTTAACCCCTGTTTTATCACTCTTAATAATGTACTTGCATAATTCATATGTACAATACCATTACAGACGCAATGGAGAGGTAACACATATAAAAATCCAAAACACTGGAGACTCATACGATCTTTATGGAGGAGAGACGTTTGCCACCCTGTCTGAACTCGTACAGTATTACATGGAGAACCAAGAACAGCTCAAGGAAAAGAATGGGACTATTATTAAGTTGAAATATCCCATGGCCTCAGATGATCCCACTCCAGAAAGGTAAATTTGCCAGTCATTTGTGATGGGGATATCATAGTTAAAGTATAGTTCAGTTTTGTATTGGTCTCGCTGAATGTAGGCTTGTTGATTTGTTTCTTTTCTCACTTTGGTCATATGAGAAGATAGATGAGCAGCCATAATGATTTAAAGCTCTGGTCAAATTCCAAACACTGAAAGCTATAATGCATTCACTGCAGTCACTCTATATCTAAGTATGTAGGATATACCTTTTCTTCAAGATAGCTTTCAAAGTTCAATTGCATATAATTAATTGTACTTTCGCCTTATTGCAAAACATTGCGTTGTGACACTGTATCTCCAGGTGGTTCCATGGCCACCTAACTGGTCGTGAGGCTGAGCGTCTTTTACTGGAGAAAGGGAAGAACTCCAGTTTTCTGGTGAGAGAGAGTCAGAGCAAGCCTGGTGACTTTGTCATATCTGTACGGTGTGAGGATAGGGTCACCCATGTGAAGATTCGATGCCAGGTAATTGTTGTGGCAGTAAAATAATATTGACAAAGACCTTTTTTTTTTTTCAGGGTTGTGGGTTATTTTTTTACTGGTCAATGGAAACAACATCATAACACTTTGTATGGTTCTATGTGTGATCTGTTCTATGGTTCAGGTGGCTGCAGGCTATTGCTTTTGATAGGGGAAAGAAGGAATATCTGAAAGAATTGTTGAAACTGTCTTGCACGTTTTAATATGTCATCAGTTGCATATTCTGATATTGATAATATATTCATCAGGTATCTCTGAAAATGTGACATTGCAATGTGAGGAAAGTCACTGAGTTACTGGGGTTGGAGTGGAATTGCCTTAGCACGAGCCAATATTTTAGGTGGAGGACATTTTTTTCTTTTAAATGATATTTTGCAACAACGAGAAATGTTCATTAAAGATCCCCTGCATGAAATGATCATTTTATATCACACAAAAGGAATTCAGTTTTCTTTAGTAGTCATGTGAAGCCAAAGCATATGTACTGAAATAAAGTATCTCTGTCTTTTTCCCAGGGCAACAAGTATGATGTTGGAGGTGGTGAGATGTTTGATTCTCTCACTGAACTAGTAGAGCATTACAAGAAGAGTCCAATGGTTGAAACTTCGGGAACAGTTGTGTATATTAAACATGTAAGTTCCTCATTCCTTTGTATTACTTCTTTGATTAATTCTTTCTTTTGTTTGTTTCTCTTCATCTTTTTCCCTCCAAGTTCTTCTTTACTTGTTTTAAAATCTCATTGTTGGATATTTTATACTAAATAACTCAGCTGAGCTCACCTTCATTATAAAAGTCTTCCTCTACCCAATATATTAAATATACTGTCCGCTCACATTAATGGAGAACAGTTACAGAAGACATCCACTTTCTATGCCTTGGCATGTCGCCAAAGGACAGCTGTCCAAATAGCTACTGGATGGGAATTGTATATTATAGTGAAAGTCTTGGGGAAATATTTGTTTTCAGTGTCAAATCAATATCTGTTGTTGTAGAATGGTTCACGCAACCAAAATGGGAAGTGTACAAGAAAACACATGATCCTGAAATGTTCAGTGGTAGAGAGTAGTGGATGTGGTAAAAGCACTTCGGAAATCTAGATAAGCAGTAGAAATATATACAAACCAATAAAACATTAAGAGATCCAGAGAAGTTACAATTCTTACTGAACCTGACAGTCATTTTATTTTGTGCATGTATGTCCTTTTTTTTTTCTCTTACGACAGCCTCTCTACAATAGCAGAGTTATGGCATCATCATTAGAGAACAGAATAAAACAATTGCAGAGTGAGGATGAAGATAGTCAGAGGTCCAACACTGCCTTTCATGAGGGCTTCTGGGGTGAATTTCATGTAAGTCAAATTGATGTTTTCTGGGTTTCCTGGGTAGGCAGCTGAATGGTATCACTTCACATAAACCTTGAGGCATCAGTATTTAGGCTGGAAGGATTGCTGAGAAGTAGAGCTCTTGTGTCTTTGTGCGAAAAGTCTTCAATTTGAATCTTGCTGGCAACAGGTTTCTCCCTGGGTATTTTTCGAAGGCTATAAAGTATGTGAAAGGTACTCTTTCCTCAGTGTTCTTATGGAGAGTCTAAGCCTTGTCTCTGATATAGTCATGACTGTGCTGAAAAAGGATATTAACATTATTAGCACAATGGCACTAAATATTTGGAGGTTAGGTGGTGATGGTGTCCGAGAACTTACAAACAGTAACATTGTGTAAATACTTTGTGCTGATGTGATGAGTTAGAGATAATACCACTGATTGTCCATTCTTTACTCTTTACTCTTTACAGCAACTTCAGCAATGTGAATTCACAGGCATTCGGTTTTCAAGAGAAAAAGGAAGCAAACCAGAGAACAAAGCGAAAAATAGATACAAAAATATTTTGCCATGTGAGTATTTTGCTTTTTTATAATAGATGAACTGATAGTCTGAACAGTGAATTTTATGCTTAGTGGCGCTGTCCCTTAATTTTCATTCACAGTTGTGGATGAGATAATTTTTATGTGAGTAGACATCTTTAACATATTATTTGGAGTGGCTGATTACAAGGACATCTTGACGGTATTTCATTAGATAGGCCCAGTGGCATAAATATGGAATGGTGTAGTTTGCCACATGCTATTTTACTCATGAGCTATACATATTGCATCTGAATCCTCAAGCTAGATTTGAGAATGAAACATCAGACTATGTGATTTATTAAATCAGGGAACTTTACTTTTCATATGTCTTTTTAGGAGAAACATTGTTTTAGCTTAATAAGATTCCCAAATATGCATGCTGTTTCATTGTGCCCTTATGGGTAAACTAAACACAATTTGTTGGCATTGTATAGGTGTTAAATGTTTGTTCTGAGAATAATTTATGTTATTGTGTTATTGCTGGCACTGAAGCTTTCCCATTTATCTGGATTTTAACACCTTTATCCTTCAGATGATTACACTAGAGTGGTTCTTAATGATGGAAATGAAGACCTGGGAACAGATTACATCAATGCAAACTATATAACATGGGTTAGTTTGTGCATTTATTTGACATTTTGTGTACCAGGATCCTCCCTTCACTATTTTCTTGAATATCCTGTTGTGTCAAAATTTCATACGGAATACTTTTTTTCTGCAGATTTTAGTTTTTACAAAAATTTTACTTATTTTCATACTTCTGATTCACACCACATATGATTTGGTTTGCAATAGTTCCGCAATGAGCATTAACAAAAAAAAAAAAACAGGCTGATGTGTGTAGACTTTTATAAATGGGATCCTATACATACGGGTTTTGTTTTTGGTGGACATAAAAGTATAGCAAATTTCCTAGAATGTTATGTTATTAAGTAAATATACTTAAATATTGAACATGTGTTAAGTCTAATGTATCCTTTATAAAGCTTCAGAGATTATGGAATTATTTGTTTTGTTAGAACTGTAAATCTGGCTTTAGATAGCTTTTTATACATTCCTTTCCCAAGAACACAGTTATAAAACTTTCTACCTTTGTCAGACTGATGATGACCAAATGATGGAACCCAAGAGAAAATACATTGCCACCCAGGGACCCTTAACCAGTACCATGCTGGATTTCTACCGGATGATATGGCAGGAGGGGTCAAGGGTCATCATTAATCTGGCCAGGATAACTGAGAGAGGAAAGGTTAGTATCAGACTTACTGTGACATCATTATCAACTGTACACAGATACATGTAACAAAGACCTGCTGCACTGCCACTATGTTTTCACTTTTCAGCTCACGTCTTTCTCATAAGTATCCACTGAATAACTTACATTGATAAACTCACAGGTTGTTTCCTAGTGCACTCCATTATTATCTGTGTTTGTACTGGTTGTGGGTGAAAAGAAATGGGGAAAGATGAATAAATGGGTCAATGCTAAAAGTTGAGACAGGATTCAGGATAAAGGGGGCTAAAATGAGACATAATTATAGCAACATCATCACCACTGAGTGAAAATGGCGGACAGACTATCACTTCACTAGGATTTATTGGTATGAAAGAACAAGGAAACTAAAAAGGCCAAACCCTTCATATAGTTCATATTATATATTTAAGCTTTGTTGCAGATGTTGAAACAACAATAATGCTAAATATCACAAAAAGTCACTGAAACTTTTGAGTTTGAAAAGGTCATGTCTATTTAAACAATCTTTTGGCACTGACCCAATTATAAATTTCTGTAGTGGAATTTTACAAGTGAAATACTTTCTAGGTATCCAGTGATTATCTTGTTTTATTTGTCATTGCAGTGCATAAAGTGGAATGCAAATTTCCACAGTTAGCATAGGAGTGTTGTTCAAGACTGCATAGCGACAGTTTTCAGATAAAGCCTCACCAGTTTTTCAGCTCTTGTTGGATAATATTCCAGCTTTCCTCCACTGTCTTAATAGCTATAATCAAAACTGCCACAAGCATCATTTTCAATGCCATGTTCTAAAACAACCACAGTCTGCTTCAAGATTTGTCAGAGTTCCGGTAATAATAATTTCTATAATTCCAACCACCTGGACCTTTTCCCCTCTCCCTCAGTTGACTATTTTACCAACTTCTCTTCAGCCATAATCACCAGCTTTTTCACTTCCTCTTCCTCCTCCTCCTCCTCCTCCTCTACCTCTGCAGGGTTTTATTTAGCCTCTGCTGCTCTGATGATGCTGATGAAGACACTGATCATGATTAATGATGACTTTTGCTTCTTGGTTTCTTTGTGTTACCCTTTTTGTGTCCTAAATGTGATGTTGAGACTATTGGTTTTCGGTGTGCCCACATGAAGGCATTGATGCTTGTGATGATCATTATCATCATGATTGCAGTGAAACAGTGAACTGGGACATTTTACTAAACAGTTTAACATCCACCCTTACTTCACCCTGCTGACAACCCATCACATCCGCTTTCCCCACAAAAGCCTAAAGATGTGGAAGATTTTGCTTTGTTCAGTATATTTTGTCAAAGACTTTTGAGAGTTCTTTTTACATGATTGATACTTTAATATCATAGGGCAGACAGTATTCAGGCAGGCAAAATTCTTACTTTTCTAGCTGTTTGCAACACTGCATTTGTGGTTCAGTACACATCAGGGTAGTGTTTATCATTTTAGTTATACAGTTAAACCTGTCTTCTGCAGTCCCTTCAATGAGTGACTCCCTCCATTCTACATACACATTTCCTGTTCACTGATCCTTTTCTCATTGAAACTGACCTCTGATCAGCAGTTCCTTCTGATCGCGACATGCAGACACCGATCAAAGAGCTATTTTCCCTGTGACGAGGGACCACATGTGCCCAATCCTTTTTCCGGGTCAAATAGCAAGAGTCCAAAAATCATCGTCTTGGTGTACATCAAAGAGCTTATGGCTCGGCGATTGTGGTGGAGGGGAAATGAGGGTAGGATGGAAATCGCGTCTCGCATGTGCCTACAACCAACGTAATACAGGTTACACAATATTAGATCTATGAAGCCCGCATGGCTCGCTCATTATTGGCGGCATTATAATCATAACTAGGGTAGCAGACACCGGACAACCTATTTTGTGCACCAACAATCCGGACTGTAGTGAAAAAAATACTGTCCACAGACCAAAAAAGGAAGCCAAGAAAAAACATTCCTTGACTAGGAATATATTGCAGTAAAGTGAACGGTAGGCCAAACAGCTGATCTGCGTAAAGTGGGCCAAACAGGACTTTGAAAGGACATGTGACTTGCAAGGAAAATAAGTTGGGGAAAGAAAAAACCCAGTAAGCTACCCACACCAGTTCTTTATTCGGAGATTGTGCTTTTTGTCTTTTGCCTAAATACACCCAAACACACCAGCGCCGCGAGATGAGTAGTACTCTCTGTTCAAGCCTGGCAGCCAAAAAAAAAATGGGGGGGGGGGNTGGGGGGGGGGTGTAGCCTATATATTGTCTCATATTATCGTTCTCTAACCAGGTGGAAAGAAGGGACCACTTTTTATTCCTAATGAGCGAACAGTGCCATAATTGCTGTGTGACTGTCTGTGATTGAGTACTTAGTTAGAAGGAGAGGGGAAAGGACAAGGTGGAATTATATAACCAGTGACTGAAGTCAGGCTTTTTCCCACATTCGAGGGTTTTTAATCCACACTGATTATGCATAAAAGCATATGCTTACAGACTTGTGAGATAGACAGGCATGCCCCAGCTGTAAGCTTATTGCTCTGTTATTGCTACTACCAAGAGCTGTTTTGATTTGTTCTACAAACATTGAGGGATAAACAGTAATCATTAAGCTGAAGGCCAAATAAAAGTTCTAAATGGCTTCCAAGGTGCTGCAATTTAAAATGGCGAAAAAGTATCTTCAGGCTCTTTAATACTGTACATGGAGTGTCTTTTTTTAGCAATATATTTGCGATATTGAGATGAACCTGATAGTTTGTGATTCTCTTTTAAAGTATACAGCTTAAGAGACAGAGTTTGTCTCAAAATGCATGGAGTACCCAATCACAAAAATACCTATAAATGTCCTCCCTGCGATGAAGATGTACCTGTCATGTAGGAACACTTCCAATTTCCCTTGAGTGTCCCTACATCACTGGTTTTACTGTATCTGTATTGTTGCCAACTTCTGTTAAAATCATCATTGTAGTTTCCAGATAGTTTTGGTCCTGGAGTCCAGGTAGCAATGAGACTGTTGCGTGTGAGATTTCGTAAGTGTACATAAACAGTTAAAGAGTTGGACACGATTTCTTTCTCCAAATTTATTTAACAAGGTAAAAGCCATGCAAAAATTTAGGACAGTGTTATCTCTAACACATCTTAACATAGCACACTGAAATCAACAACTGCACTTCACATTTTAGTCTAATTAGCTATATATGTCTTCACCACCATCTCAGACTAATGGACCTTCTGTGGCTGACCTAGCCAATCAGAAAATGGCCCTGTTTGACTTGCCAAACAAATAAGTCGGCAGATGAAGATAGGTAGCCAAACTAATAAAATACAAAAAAATCATGGAGAACACAATTTGTCAATTTTACTTGATTAAAACCTAAGTGGGAATATATTTTATTCACTCAAATTTGGTCACCCAGTTGCTGGTGGTAAACAAAAAGTAGAGAAAGATAGATTCCCAAGTGTATCCTTATAAATATATGGTTAGTATCAGGAATTTCTTCACAAGATCTGTAATGATAACTGATATTTTATTTTTTTACAGCCACAAACTTCTCTTTACAAGGTTAGCCTTTACATTGATATAAATGTGGCTTTGTTTTCTGTCAGTAATCTGTAATTGTACAAATATCTCCTTATAAGAAGCCCACTGCTTTTCTTTTTCTTCTTTTAAGCTTTGTGGCTGTGGTAAAGGAAACTTGATAATGATAGAGATTTTTGGAGTCAAATATTTAATAGCTCATTGTTTGCTCTGCTGACATATATAACTTAAATATTCAGTACCAAAGAGTAAATTCTCCCTCATTAGTAGAAGACTCTTTTCTGGGTTCTGAACAGTATAGTGAAGCATATACAGTGGAGCAAGGAAAATGAGTTTACCTCAGGATTGACCAAAAGTATACTTATAACAGATATATATGTCTTAACCATACCCATACCATTATGAGGATGAATACAGGAAATGACAGAAGTTTAACTTTTGACACAAATGGCAAAATTCTTTCCTAGACAAGTGTGCAAAGGCATAGTTTGAAAATGTATGTATAGTTTAACATGGTCTCACAACCTTCGGGCAACGTAAACCACATCTCAGTGATGATTGTTCACATTTTCCATATCCATCATATATTGATTGTCACCACCTACCTAATTTGTCCTCACTTTCTTACATCCCAAATATAACAGTAAAACTCTATAAAAGGTGATCACCAATTAAGTATTCTGAAACCTTTTGCTCAAAGCTTTCATGGCCACCTGTAAGGCTGAAAAGATCTTCTGGAACTGGAATATATTGGTTAGTCTTTTTAACTTTAGTAGCATTAGGTATATCTGGCCCAGTCAGCGCTCTTGCCATGTGACTCAGTGTTGGCCATCTTATTTCTTCACCTTGTTGAAGGTTGATGCACCACTGACTAAAAGGCAGCTTACTAGTTTGACACCTGTGTGTCCCCAGTCGCAGCCAATGTGCAAAAAAAAATCAATGCTTGTGTTTAAGAGCAAAATAAATGACAGCCCCTAGCCTGTGACCTTTGCACAGTAGCTTGAGAACCAGAGGAATAAATTTTGTTTTGGATAGCTCCACCACCTTGTGCAGGGAAATCACTAAGGTGACCACTTTTAGAAGGAACACAAGGTGATGGCCATTTAGATCTACGGTATTTACATTACAGGCTCTGTAAGAGCAAACACTAATATGTACTGTGACACCACAAATCTCTTATCAGCTTACCTCAATTGCATATTTTCATTGAGAGCAAGGAAAGCAGTCACTAACGATGCAGACATTGATGATGCATTAATGCCAACAGCTTTAAAATTGCATGATGCTTGTAGACAATGATTGTGTAAAATTGATAGGAACTTTTAGGGAAATGCTATTCTTTTATACTTTTGCCTGACTTTTCTAGTTATTTTTATTCCTGCTTGTAGTGGAAGGAATGATTTATTTCAAGACTTCTGGCATTTTTAAGCATTTAGAATGTCTCATGTAGGCTCCTAGTTGCTTTGCCAGGGGCTGAATTCATTAAGAACAAGAGGTTTTACTGATTACATGTCTTTCTTCAGTTTAGGTTTTTGAGTGTTGGAGGGAGGGGAAACGAATATAGTGAGGACCTCTAAGACATGTCAAAGAGGATTTGCAAGATGGAAATAAGTACAAGAGGAAATGTCTCAGGGATTTGGTGGGGTAAAGGGGGAAGGGGGAATTTTGTGATGGTTACCAGTGTGACATGTTTGTGAGTCAGTTTGTGAGATAAGATAACATTTCTGTTCTAGAATAATGCACATAACTGCGATCTGGATAATGCTTTGATGCCAAGAAATGCATTTCACTGAGTCAATAAAAAACCTTTCACATCCTTGCAGAAGCCTGAAAAGCTAAGTATAGATTCTGCAGTGTCACTGACGAGTGTAGAAATTAATAGATATTATTAGCAAGGTCTTTGACATATTATTTTATGATGTATGTAGTTGAACTGATTGAATTGAATGTCAGTTTACAGAACATACTGCACATATGAGGCAATTAAGTATACACTGAGGAAATAAGCAAATGCTGCCCTCATCATCCTGCCACACAAAAAAAAGAAAGAAATTTGCTCCACTCACATCATCAAATTTTACCACATTGTGCACCAGTATATTCAGCTGCTTAACATTGTTAAGCCTCAACATGATCTCCTGTTCCTCCATGTATTGTGGTCCCTAAACTGCTGCTTACTGCCGCTTCCTTGAGTTCACCATCCCACAGAAATAGCAGTGAAATATTTGTAGTAAACTTCACAGAAGAGTGTTAATGGTGCAGTTTTTGGTAGTCCTTGGAACAGAATTACAGTAATTATTTGAAAAAGAACCACAGAGTGAAAACAAAGAACCTCATTCTAAGTGTGCTGGAAAACTTCACCCTATTGGTAGATCAATGACGTGGATGAAAAGCAGACCTGCCAGAATCCTGAATGTACTGAGAAATTCCCCAAATTTTCAGTGTGTTCCCAAAATAATTTTTTTGCCAACAAATCTCAGCTTTGCCCTGACTGGCACTTACTCCTTCACATTATTGATTTTTTGTTTCCCATACTTTAGATCCTGATTTGCAGTCAACATGATCCACATGCCTCTTTTGCAGTAGCAGCACTTCAGTGACTTCTGTTGAATGGGAATGCATATAAAAATTTATATCAGGGACAAACTTTTTGACTGGATGAAGGACCCACTATAGACCATTGGTTCATCCTTATTGATAGTACTGAGCTCTGGTTTCAATTTTGTGTCCGATTTTGATCCTCAAATTCGATATTTTGTTGGCTGTTTCCAGACTTCAATTTTTTAGGTTTGGCAGGTCTGTGAAAGGCTTTAGATATCATCCACATTCTCCTATACTGCTGTATTCTATAAAACAAAGTTTCAGAGAAAACCTGGATCATATGCAATCATTTTTAACATAAAGAGACATGATCCCTAATAAAATTGCTAATGCAGTTATGAAAACCAGCCTTATATTCTGAATGGAGTGATACCAAAATCTAAAGTTGGCCATTTATGGAATATGATTTGTCCTTATATTCCAATGTGAATGTATTGTTCATATGATTTCTGCTGTTTTATGACTTTATTGTTTGTTTTAATAATAAAGCTGCAGGCGAGAAAGCTTTTGCTAATGCTTCATAAATTGTTTCCATGAAGCTGCATGTAGTAATAGGATTGCAGGAAGTGTTCATTCTGGATTTGAAGATTTTTCTCTAAGGAAATCCCTAGTACCTTGAAGATGACCAATATCTTGTTTTCTCTTTTTATGGCAAATTTTTGTAGATGAACTTCTGCTGAAAGTGTGTTTTCAGAAGTTTTGTGTAGGGGGTGAGGGTATGGGGAGGCGGGGGGAGGGAAGTGTTAGTTTCAGATTTAAAGATTTTTATCTAAGGAAATCCCTAGTACCTTGAACATGACCAGTATCTTTTTTTTTCTTTTTTATTATGGCAGATGTTTGTAGATGAACTATGGTGGAACTGTGAATATACACCCACTCTTTGGATTTTAAGCTCCTGCTGAGAATGTGTTATTAGAAAGTTTTGTGTTATCCTGAGCGCATTTGATAAGGAACAGAACAGTTGGGCATCTTGTATAAGAATGTGCTGTTAAGCCATATTTGTGTTAATACTGTTCCACTGTCCATAGCTGTATTCTGACTCGCTGACATGTTTTAATATAAAGTCCTTTTAAGAGTCTTGAAAGGTTATGCAGTTATTTTGAGCAAGGCCAGGATAGGTAAGGAGGTCATATAACAAAGCTGGTATATTTACAGGTAGTTTATGAACTTTCTGTATGTATGTACATGTGGTTAGTTGGTTCTTTTACTGGGATCCCTGTTTATCCTACCTTTCTTTCATCTCTAGCCAACTAACATGCCTTTTTTTTTTGGCACTAAAATAATCTTTTACATTTAAGACAATCTGTCTTCATCAGTCTGAACTCATATTCTCTCCAGATCCAAATCAACATATACTGGCCAACCCAGGAAGAGGGCTTTGAGAAGCTTTTCGTCTTTGAGAGTCCAGTGGACAACAGTGGGAAGAAAGAATTCATTTGCCAGTACAGGGTCAAGCTGATAACAGAGACTGGAGACCAAACGTACATTCGCAGAGAGATGCTGCTCAGTAAAGAAGATAAGGATGGCAAGGTAATGGCCTGGAACAGTGGAGTGTCTAACTGACATATAACTTTCGGATCAGATTCTCATGAAGATATGTTGTCACTAAGACTGGAAGAGGTTTGAAAACTTCAGACTATAGAACCACATTGGTCTTTATGAGTAGGCCAATTAACCATTTACAACAGACATATTCTTAATTCAAGAGGTTACGGTTGTTGTACATACTGTCATGTCTTTATAATTGTTGCGGCTATTGATAGTTGCGTTCCTGCTTGTATTAAAGTCCACTCTTCCTGACCTCTCTTAATATGGTCTGTGTTTAGTTACTAGGCACTTCTATTAATAAGAACACTTTTTGTCTCCCTTGAAGTGTACTCATTATCCATTATTTTCAATGTGTCTTTGCATTTTTTTCCTTCTGCACTTTAAGATTGATAGCATGTTTGATTGTATTATCTATGTTGGTATCAACTGTGAACACAAATTTCCAATTAATTTGATTGAAGTATTATCTTATCTTATCCCAAACCAGCCAATGGAAGAACCACGCAAGATTTACCAGTTCCACTACATGATCTGGCCAGACTATAATGTACCAGATGACCCCGGATCAATGATTGATTTTCTAGAAAGAATTAATAACCTACTGGATTCTATGCCTAGTCCAGGACCTGTTGTGGTGCACTGCAGGTAGGAAATGTGTGAATCTCATGTGAAAGAAATCTTTGCTTGTTTTCATTATAAATGCCTAATAGTAGAAATCAGTTTAGTGGGATAATACAGCTTGCAGTCTGAAAAATACAAACAACTTTGACATTGTATCTCATTAATTAATACCTTTTTGGAAGTCGGTTTATTTGTGAAGAAGAGATGTAAGGATGCTGTACACTGCCATATTATCCTGTTAATGCCAGTGAGAGAAATAAGCCAGGCATACAGTTTAGGATGTCTTTACTTATGATTCCTAATTTCTAAGGCATTAATAAGTAAGTGAGAATTGCTGTAAGGTGTTAAAAAAGAAAAAAATAGATGAATAAGATATAAAGGTAGTAAAATCTTTGACTGCTTTCAAAAATTTTCCGTTAAAGAACTGTTTTGATACTCTAATCAATACTGTAATAAATTTGTTCTTCAGATTGACCAGTTCACTATCACTGTACAGGGTTTTTACTTATGTTTTATGGTTCACAAGAAGAAGCAGTCACATTGCACAGGTGTTGACACTAAGGAATGAAGGCTAGATATAAATGGGAAATATGAAAGATTTTGTCTGAAATCTCATGGCCTCTGATGGTAGTCATGATATGGAGGTAATCACACGGTTAAATTTGAATGTTTATACAGTGGAGTCCACTTAAGTCGAAATCACTGAAACGGTCATAGGGGTTTCGGATTACCAGAATTCGATTTGCGATTTTGACTAGGGAAGTACTCGTATAGCCATGGTATTTTGATTTATGGTCACACAATCCCCATCACAGGGGGCAATTTTTAACAAGGTCACCCATTCCAGCCTTGCTGTTTTCCTTTTTTCTAATTTTATGAACCCTTTTTCTTTCTCAAATTTGATTTTCCTACAAATCATTTATTTTCATAGTTTGATGCATACTTTCGGCGTATTTTGTCATTTCAGTCAGTATTTCAAAGCTCAATATGGCCTACCTATTATAGATCTACTGCTACTGTTTACTCTGCTGCAGTTTATTCTTTGTCATGAAAAATTTTTTTTTTTTTGTTGTTTATTCTATTATATGGCGAGATCAGCGTTGCTTGTGCAGAATTTTTGCTGCCTGTGAGCAATCAATGATAGATGGTCCTCCAGGTTTTCTTTTGTGCCAGAAACATGTTTTCTATAGCGCGTGATCATACGCCTAGGCCTAGAAAACCATTTGTTTTTTAACAGTAGCACCGGTAAACAAGTGATAGTACTAATTTGTGCAGGTACATCATGCAGTGCGTGATTATTGATTGATTTTTTACCCCAGTGCTCACGCCCGATATCGCCCTTAATCGGTTGTGGAGTAATGCTGAACAATACATACCATTGCCTACCTAGCAACTCCTGCCCTCTCAGGCACTAACTTCTTTGTTTCATACTCATTTACTGTGTATTTGCACAATGCGGGAGAACGGTGAAAACAAATTTGCAAGTGTGGCGGCCTCAGTGCGTTCGAATTAAAGAAATCCCACGATGCTGAGTTCAAATAACAGGGATACTGTTACTATACCCCAGAACGATCAAATCTGTAACTTCATTTCCCGTCAATTTAAGAGTTGAATTAGGTGGATTCAACTGTAATTGTTTTTATCTCTTTTATATCAGCGCTGGCATTGGAAGAACAGGCACTCTCATAGTCACAGATATGATCATCGCACAGATCAAAACCTACGGTAAGTCTCAGGCGAGGTTGTTGAAGTGTTGAAAGTCATTATGTTGAAAGAGCATCATCATCATTTGGAACACATTGAAAAAAAAAAAAAAAATTTTCTCCAAACCAGCGAAGGCTTAAGAAATACACTTTAATACTTAAAATTCAAAATGGACTTATATAGTGATATAAAATAATTACAAATTTTCGAATCTAAAAAGTGATTCTTCTTCAGGTGAAATATTATGAAATCCATCATCATCATCATTCTCTTCTCTGATTACACTGATCAAGAAGCAAAATACCTTGGAACTGAAAGTAGCTGATCTTTACTTCTTTTTGGGTGCTGATTTTGAAAATAACACTTAAAACTGTTGATTAGCTCTAGTTTCAAATTATCATGGCATGGCAATCATATTAACAGTAGGCATTTAAAGTGGTGGGTGTTCTGTGCCAATACAAATTTTCTTTTCCTACAAACTGTATCGGAGAAAGGCACTAACATAAATGAATTTGATCATTTTACTCAATTTACAACAATATATTGCAGTTCCACTCAAAAATAAATCATGGTGAAAGTGGAAATGACTATTTAAAAATGGTGTCTTGCCTTGTGTGAAAATAGTCACAGAGTAAGGCAGAAGAATAGTTGTGATGAAAATGTTGGCTACTATAGATCAAGCTAAGCTTTAGTCAGTCTCTCTCTCTTTTTCTCTTTCTCTATGTGTGTGTGCGTGTGCTGAAAATTTTCAGTTTTGGTATATCGGCAAACACATTGGTGTGTGTTTTAGGTGTGTCTGGTTTTAAACTAGTTAAAGAGATTTGTGCATAGTCTGACAAAACTTTTTAATAAAGGCAGTGAGATTTTGATGGTAGCGGGCCATGAACTTAGACATTCTGGGTTCTTGGAGCATAAGACTAAGAGTTATATGAAAAGTTAAAGAAGAGCATTTTCGCTTCGAGAAAGTCTAGTGATATCATGAATGTTTGATATACAGTAATAAACTTAGTTCATCTTGGACAGTTTTGCTCTGGAGTATTCACTGTCCTTTGCCCTACACATTTGCCTTTCCTAATTTTGTTAAAATTTCTTCCAGGTTTTGACTGTGACATTGACATCTTCAAGACTATTCTGATGGTGCGAGGTCAGAGGTCAGGATTGGTTCAGACACAGAGCCAGTACCAGTTTGTATATCATGCTGTGCAGAGATACATGGAGATAGAACGGCAGAGGCAGCTGGCTGGTCAGGTGAGTCATGCTGGTTTTACCTATAGTAAGTTTTAAGTTGTAGATTTTGAAGACTCCATCATCAGTTGAAACTGGAACATGTAGTAGTCAGACTCTTTGTTGGGTTCTAATCAGGTAACAGAGCAAATGATAGAGCTGTCAGATTTGGACTTCTGACTAAAGGGTTTCAAGGCTCCTAACCCTCCCCCTATGTTTGCAATTTAATCCTTGTGGTGCTATGAAAGAACTAATTCTACCATCTGCTCGCTATGCTTGAATGCAGCAATATGTGCATCTCCTTGCCAAGCGCCGGGCGCTGCGGTCAAATTTTGAGCCTAGTGTCAGCAGATCAGCTGGCAGACAATATATGCAACAGTCATCTAACCTTAACTATGGTCTCACTGCTAGCAGGAGATTGGATCCGAGGTGCCTTAGACTATGAGAATTAAATACGAATCAATGACTAAAACTTTATTTTGTTAGATATTTTAAGGCTTAATTTAAGTTTGCTTTAAATTGGAATGGTGTCTTCTGCTTCTGTCTTCACCCAAGGCTGTGGACTGATTTTTTATATTCCTCTAGAGAAGACTTGGGTCATTGGATATGCTGTCTACAGACAATGTTAATCTTTAAATAATTGGAAGATAAGACTTGAGTGAGGTCTTCCACTTCGCAGACTTAAAGAGTTTGACAGTATATTTCACCATAGATTCTCTTGTAAACCTCCTGTTTCTCAGCTTAAGACAACATATTCAAATACATTGAATTCTATTCTCATTATGAGGACAAATATATTCTTTCAACGAATACTGGTAATATTAACATAATTACTTTTCTTATTATATTTTGAGATATCACTTGTTATTGCATATTAGAGATACTCAAGAACATTTTAGTCAATTTTAAGCGAGAAGAAAACAAATAATTAAAGTGAATATCTTTTATATTCCTCCTTGATTATATTAGAACTTTTTTTATGCTCTTGTTGGAATTATTCAATCTCTGTTTTAAGCAGAATCAAATGCATAGTCCTCTTGTGTTCCTCAGAGTGTTGCAGGTAGAGAGTACACCAATATCAAGTATGCTGTTGAGGCTGCTAAGAGGTCACCAGGAGCAGGGGCTGTACCCCCACCAGTGCCACCCTTGCCACATCCGGGGGCCAGGAGGAGAGAAGTGAAGTGAGACTCAACTTTATTTTGTTTTGCGGTAGAACTCACCATAACAGTTACGTATGTGTTGTCACTGATTAACATATATTCAGAATATATTTGTGAAACTGTAGGACTCTTGCAGTTGGAGTCTTTCATTTCTATATGATTGTAAAATAACAGGTAATGTTTTTGTACCATAAAGAACACTTGGGCAAGTGGGTTAGAGGGTGGCATTCCTTGAAATCAGATAGAAACATATAATTTAGTTATGTACAGTGAAATCCTGTTTATACAAAATTGAAGAGACCGGCCAAATCTGGGTGGGTCAAGAGAACTTTATGATATCCATTTACAGTATAACATATGGGAAAATGATAGTCTCTCACAACAGCTGGGACCATCGAGTTGTTGTACTTTTGAACTGCACATCATCAGAGATTGTCATACATTGTCATTACCTCTGATTGATGCAATATTTAATTTAATCTTTATATTAATTATGCATGATCACCAGTGAATTTAGGGAGGGAAAATTGCAATGTAGTGGCGCATGTTTTCGTTTCTGTCACTTTTTCCCCTCTCTTAGACGCAACAGTTGTCATGCAATAGAAAGTTCCCTGACACTTGTTATTGGGTTATTGAATTTATTTATTATGAATAAAGGGGGGTCTTTGGACAGGGATTTTCTTTCTGTTTTGATTACCTTAGATTTTGGGTAAAGTGCTGTTGTATTGAGTGAACTCTTCTGTGTATGGAAACCAAATGTAGCATATACACATATATATGAATGAAATCTGTGATACAGGACAAGAAGTCATCACACTGTAGCACGCAGGCACTCCAAGGATTTGCTTTCATAATTATAAAGATAATTATGAAATTTATTGATCTCATATTCAGGCCAGTGACTACTCATGCGACTTCACTTTGCTATTACCTTAGCAGACCGGATAATACATTCTTATCTCCTTCAGGGCATACAGTGCTGCCGTTTATAGATTACTAGCACTCTGACAATATCTTTCACTGCCTTGAACCAAGTACTGTTTTTTATATGGGTTGCAGTGGGTGGAATGAAAATGTGAAGGAATATGTTTCAATGCAGTTACAACATAGCCATGCGTGGAATCAAACCTCCCATTCAGATCTTGAAGCCTGTTTGGCCATGCTGCTCTGCAGTCTATGATAAGATTCTATGGTTCATGATTTTTCACTGAAAATGAGGAAGGATGATGAACATGAGCATGTTTTGTGGGTCAGTATTAGGAAAATTCCCTGTTATTTTCATAGATGCACTCGCAATTAATCTAAAGTTAATGATGAGTGATTCTCAGCTATGCGGGCAACTAGCTTGTTTAAGGGATGTTAGCATAGTTGTGATTTGAAGAGTCATCGAGAAGGCCTGAACCTTCATCAGACCAAATTTTCAATGTTACAGACCTGATAAATGCTTATCATGCCATCATCTTCCTCCACTTCAAATAGACTGAAAAGCCTGTTTTCTCTGCCGTTTAAGAAAAAATGATTTTTCTTTGCTCCTGTTGACAGAGCGCCGCCTGAAGACCCTGCCATGCAGTATCAGAATATCAACTCGGTAGACACATCATGAATCTTCACACATGGTTTCTTAGCCAGTTTCCAGCCATCCATCAGAAGAACCGCAATTTTGGGTCATTTTTCTCACACCATCACCACCATGATCTTTTATCTCAGACAACAAAAATGGATAGTCTTTAATCTCTAAGGACATTTGACCTGTTGTGGAACACTGCACAATTTGATTTCCTGACCTAGTGAAGTGAAAACCTCAACCATTCTTTTGTTATGAAATAGATATACTCAAGACATGAACTGGTTGCTTTTAACTGCCTGCCCTAACCATAGGCTAACTTTCAAAGCTTAGAAAATAATGCCATCAGGAATACTATTTTATTTTATTTGTAATTTTATCATAAGACAGGAGCCCAGTTGAAGTGTATTATCGGAGAGCAAAGATTTGAAGCAAGCCTGTTTGTTACCTAAATTGTGAGTAAAGAATAATCTGTTGAAGCAATGGCAGGACAAACAGTGACATGCGCTTTCCAATAAGGACGCAAACCCACTGGATACAACAAGTCATGTCCCTTCCATGAGACATATTCATGTCTTCCCTTTCTAGTCTTACTGTTAATCAGACAGGCTGATCCACCAAGTCTGTAATGAAGCGACATGACTTTGACATCACCACACCAGGGAACAGAGAGCTTTATATGTCATGATTTGCCATGTTGGATCCGGTGGGCTCACACTCTTTAAGCTGGGGAATGAAAGAGAACCAGTAACCTCATCACTTGAGAAGTCGCCACATTCCTCACCGAGCGCAAAGCATGTGGTGCCTGATATTCAGGATATAGTTTTTAGGGTTGCCATAGACCTGGAGATTATAGAAAAATTGTGTAAATATGCCATTAGCATTTCCAAGTCTGGAAAATACCTAGGAGCAATGGCAATAGTGCACAGATCAATTATAAAAACTGGATCGATGGATAATTTTGTCTGGAATTACTGTCCAATAAATTGGTGACTGCAAGAAAGCTTTCACAGGACAAAAAAAAATATTGTGATGTGATTGTTTTGAATTACATAATAAACCAACAAAAATGTTTGGCTGTCTCAAAATGTAGAAAAAAAATAATTGAGAACAATTTTTTTTACGCTTTGTGGCAACCCACATTTTGGAATTCAGTATTCAGTAGATTACTCAGCAGTGTTGACCTATATAATGCATAGAGAAAGATGCTGATATATTTCAGGGGTTTATGTTTTTCATCTTTGTGATGTTGTTTTTACTTCAGACGCACTAAATTGTATATGATTTAAAAGAAATTTACTGTAGGAGTGGCTGTTTGCAAACCAGTAAACAAGAAGCTACTTGGCACAGATATAATCAATCACACCCAGTTGTAATTTAGGTAAGAAAGCCCTTTATGAAATAAAGATTTTATACTGAGCCGGGTTAGAACACAATCTCAGAATTCAATGATTGTCAAAATAGGTAAGTGGAAGGGCCGTATCAGAGATTTGACATTTGTCAGAATTGGTGAGCAAAGTGTGAATGTATTAATATAACAGTTCATCCACAAGAAAAAAATGTCCACTTTATCTCATGATAATCTACTATTTTGACAAATGTAGCGCAGTTTTTGGATGACTGAGATTGGCAGGTCTGAGTGGGAACTGCTCTTGTATCTGGCAGCAGGCCTGACCAAAATGTAATAATTTACACAAGTGCTCTTGAGTATAACTCATTTCCTGGTACCATGAGTATTCTGACAGCCACCAGGAAGTAGTAATCATTTACTTATATAACTACTGCACTGGAGGATATAGAGATGAAGTAATCATGCTTTATTGGGTTTGAAACAACAGGATGGGTATTAGTAATGCACTTCATAATGCACTGTTCATTAAATAAACAGTATCACAAGTGCGTCACATGCCTCTCAGTGCCCTTATCTCCTGGCAAGGAAAAATCATTGCTGGCTGGCAGTGCTAGACTTAATGAGTAACCACTTTCCTGCAAACAACTTGTGTAGTCAAGTAATCACGTAGATATTTACCCAGTACCTGTGATTATAATTAGCATGTGAATTATTGTCCTTGATAACTTCTCAAGCTGGGTTTGGTGCAGGCCTGCTGGGCAGAACTCTTACATGATCGATGATGCCTTATATTATGAAATACATAACTTGGACTGACTGATTTATCATGCATCTTTCAAACATCCAATTACCGTAGTAATAAAAGTGTCAATCAGTAATGATCAGTAATAATGTTACAGAAGCTGTGATTCACGATTTGCTCTAGAGTTTTTTTCTTAAAAGACTGTATGTGTACATCAAAGTGATGGATATATGGTCTTTTGAATAAAACTCTAGAGTTGGCCAGATCATATATGTACTATTTATCATATGTTGTAGCCTTTTTTATATCACCTTTGATGGAAATTAGAAAGTGTAAAATTTTGCCTGAAGATCTTGAACTGTACCATTGGTATTGTTATTATTGGTGGCATTACTGTTTTGTTGCATCTGTAAATATTACAGTAGAGATGTCTTTGTAGTTTATGCTAGTTTGTGATGTGACTTGCTAGAAAATTGATCCAAGAAAACTTATTGCTCTCCCATCTGCTTTACTGATGCTTATTACTTTAAGAAGTTTGGATGATGTGGTGATAATTTCAAAGAATACATAATGATTATAATACAGTCAGCTGTGAACTGGATTTAGCATATCAACGATTCATATATAAGTGCTCTGTTGAGCCAGTATGTTCTTTGTAAAAAATAATGCATTTATACATAGACAATATTAGCCATGCTGAGGAAGGAATACAGAGTTTTGGGTCTTTTGAGCCATGTCATAGCAAAACTTTCAATTATCTGCAGCAGTCTTTCTGTCTTGGCAACTTTGGTTCCGATCTCTCTTGTATGTTGTTTGGAGAGGGTGCATGATGGGAGGATAGGCTTTCCTGTATAATAGATATTGCTCAAACTCGTCCAATGGTCTAGTCCATGTATATTGTACAGATTGTAACTGCTATGCCACTTACAGTAGATTATATCATACAGAGAGCAATATATTTGGAAGGCCATACTTAGACTCTTTACATGAGACTTTTCACATGAGTTTAAAAAGCTACTTAAAAATGGGAAGGCTATGCCTGTTATTGAAACTCATTATCCAACTAGCACAGCAATTCGCAGAGTGTAGGCTTCTGTCCAGTTCTTACATTTTGACAACTCCATGAGTGGCTTCCAGGAACAGCCAGATCTGAATTGCAAAACTGACAATTTGAATATTTTTGAGAACATAGGTGTGTAGGTGTGAAACCATTTTTTTGGGGTTGGGGGGGGNGGGGGGGGTGTTAGGGATATAATTTTCGTGAAAAATTGGAAATGGCTGTTCACTATCATGATAGTTTTGTCATGTGGGTAAGACGGCATAATTCTAGAAAGATTGGAAGTGACATTACAGGACTGCTGATGAAACATGTCTGGCAAACCTTTGGTTTCATAAACTTACTATAATTATAATATCCAAATAACAGAGTTGTAATGAGAAATAACAGTTTTTGTGTTTCCTATGAGGGTTATTGCTTCCTATACAACTTTTAAAGAAGTACAGTGGAACCTATCTGAAATGGTCACAGTTACAATGAATGGCAACCTAGTTATAGTAGCAGAATTCTGAATGCCTGTTTCTCCCTCTTCTTTGTTATCATTAAGATGGCCTGATTGTAATGGACCTCCATGAAACCAAGCTAAAACTTTTGTTTATTTGCGGTGTGGGCTTTTGAAACTGTTGCCTACAGCAGGCCTCGCTCAGTGTTTCAGGCCTCACTTAGTGTTTCAGGCCTCGCTCAGTGTTTTTACCTAGGCTATCATAAATTACATCAGTGGTGATTTCCTCTGTCATAATATTCCAATTCAGAAACAGTGGCTTATTGGTATAGCGTCCAAATTTTGAAAGACAGACCACCCTGCTGTAATTAGCCTTTTGGATATTTTTGAACGAAACCTTTTTCATTGGAAGTAAGACTCATAAGTGAAGCTCGGCCCATGAAATTGGAAAAAAAATTGATTTTTACAACACAAAAAACCCCACTTACTCTATCATTACAATTTTCACTATCAGTATTAAAGTAGCATCTGTTCTTAACACTAGCTTCTCCACACTAGATAGAGTAACTTTCTGTGCTAAAATTCTGTCAGAGCTATGAGCAGCTAGGAATATCTATGTAGTGCATGATGTAAGTGCTTTGAAAGGTGATGATGATGCTGAACCAGGACTATCAGAAGGAAAGCAGCAAATGTTTGTAGGGTTCTCTTTTGTGTGACCTAGCTTTATGTGGGGTGCAATATTGTACATTGCTAGAAACAGGTTTGTAATTTCTGGTTTAGATTAGTCAGAATATGGTTTTGGTTTCCTTCAATTCAAAAGGTAGTTAATTTATCTCAGAGGGGTTGAGGGAGGTTGGGGGTTATTATTCCACATTGAGGTAAAAATTACCTTGGCATTTGACATAGATCTGTAAACAATTCTCTTATAGGAAGGTTTTGTTATTTGCTTTCATAATTTGCTGTACACAAAGTGATGACAAAGTATTTGGTGCACTTTGGTCAGTTCATACAATGTTCTTTAACATTAATAAAGCGTTATTGTTGAGTTTTCTTTTCACAACCATTTCATGTATTCTGTATATGAGGATTCGATGTACTTTATTCATTTGTCTTGATATGATGTTGCAGATTTGTGAAACAAGTCCATAGATTCTGCTGTGTACTCATGATCTTTCTAATTTCATTACTTAAATATGCTGCCAACCTGTACATTGATGTAATATCAAAGCTGTTGACCATCTGTGAAACGTAGCAGAAGGCAGTGTTTGTTTGTTTCTGTGTGGTACAGCATGGGTGTTTTTGCAGGTTATTTTCATTAAGTTGTAGTGGTCTGATTCTTTTCTGTGATGGTAGCTTCTGCAAGCACATTAGGCATATTGACATGCACGTCTAAGTTCAGGAAGATGAAAGATGACATTGCCACATTGCTGCAAATAAATAGAATCAGTCACATTCAGGATGCAGAGTGGGATACATGCACAATGCAGATACAGCTGTTTCCAACAACTATAGAGCTGCCCAACTGAATTTTAATCAGTCATCAAGGAAGCACTGACCTGAAGCATATGAGGGCATGCATAGTTCACCAATATAATGCATTTTTTTAACATTGTTTGCCTTAAAGTATACAGACTGGCTGTTCAGCAAGTGATGAGTATTTGTTGTTCATTGAAAGATAGGGTATGGTTTTGGTGTCCTGAACAAAATTATTATGAAAATCCAATACAGAGCTACTGTGAAGCTATTCAGGAACACTGCAACTCCCAGAGTGATGGTCTGGTTAGACTGTTTCCATGAATCTTGGACCTTTGTATTTTTGTTTCCTTCTTGTTGCCTCAGGTTAACATTTTGTCTCGCACATTGCTTTGATGCTCCACCAGAAATGGCACAGCCCAATTCATGTCCACTCAGACCCTCTTGCCTGAGAGGTAGAGCACTTGTCTTGCAGTGTTAAAAGTAGCATGAAAAATAGAAATCTTGCCTCCTGATGTAAAACTTTTCAGACTTGTTGGTCAACTGCCAAAAGGTGATGGCTTGAAATGAGACTTGATATGGCAAAAGTGGAGTATCATAGGTATAGTCTTCTGAGACATTATCTTGTGTATTCAGCAGGTGTGTTTGTACTTTAAAAAGAATTAACAAAGTGTTCATATCATTCCTCAGCTGCAAATATCTAGTGGAGCCAGCATGTATAACGCGCAAATTTAATGCTAACACAACCAGGAGCTCAAAATGTGTATCTGTCCTCGCCAACAAGCATTTTATGAAAACCAGTCTCTATTATGCTTCAAACTGTGTAAGCTTTAAAAGGACAAGCTTGTTGAAATTCTCAGTAAGTTTATTCAGTTTTCTGCACAAGAATCATGGATGTGTGCATGGTTGTGGCATATCACAGGATTTTGCTGGCATATCATGGGGGTTTTCAAGATTATGTTTGAAGCCATCCCACAATCTGTCACTTTCTGGCAATTGACCTGCTAGTAGTAGATTTCTTCTTGGGTTTATTTTTTTGTGGTGTTTAATAAGCACCTTCTTCTCAGTGCCAGACAGAGGTCCAAGCCGTATCACTAAATATAGCCACAACAGTGCTGAAACAATGCCTTAAAACTGTAACACAAATAACACAAATCTGTATAGCTTAATGAATTGTAAGACTACACCACAATGTGGCCAGTTTTGAATTACACAAGATGTAAAGGTAAGCCATTGAACACTTGTCATTTCCTAACATGACCATATTAAAGTTGTTTCAGTTTACAACATCAGCATCCATCCCTAATGTTATCTTGTAAACCTGTCAAGCCAGCTTAATTTTAAATGGCAATGTCCTTTTTGCTTGTCTTTGATATACTGTATTAACATGAAATATTTACATTTAATTCATGCTTCCACTGTATTGTAAGAATGCCTAATGAAATGGTGCTTAATATTAAAAATGCATGATTGGTATCCAACTATAGTGAAATGATTTGCAGTTTTGTAGATGTGGAGGTTTGGAAGAATTATTAATTACTGTAATTGCATTAATTGTATCATACCCAAGGGCAGTGATTGAATGATTTTCTCAGTTAATCATTCTGCACAGTTAAGACAAAAAGCACTCTCCTGCCAGCACATTATCAGATTTCAGGTCAAATCTGTTTCCAGCTCAGTCCACAAGCAATATGAATGAGGGAGGTGCCTTAGTCACTGTTTTCAGATATCTATTATCTATTATAACACCACTACCGTCAATAGTTGATACCGATACTGTGATGTTGCAGTGATTCAGTGAGACAGTGCTAACTGCCGAGGTCAGAGATCAAATTGAGACTTTTGGGTATTCGAGAAACATATCTTTGTCATACTCTTTTAACAACACTGGGAGTAATTTCGAAAGCAAGGCCTCTGGTAACTTTTGAATCTCAAACAAATATAAAAAACAAAAATAAAATGAAGGGAAATAAAGTGGCAAAAATGGCTTATTCTGCTTTTGGAAGTGAATGCTAATTCTGAAGACAAATGATTAAAGTACTCACTATCGTTATTGACCAAGTTGCAGCCCTAATATGAAGACATGTTGCCTATTTCCAGTTGGTCTTTGATGCCAAGAACACAGTTATGTATTAAATGCAGATTCTGATAATTGATTACCTTGAAAAGAGTAGGGTTTTTGCATGATATCTATGCCTTTATAACTACTACTGCCATTGTAAAATACAAGGTGCCAGGCTTTGCATCATCTGCATCGTTAGAAACTAGCAATTTCTGTATCTTGACTCTGCCAACTTGAATTTTCCACAGATTTATGTGCGGCTGGTCTTAGCAATCACAAACGACGAGAGTGATTTATTGTATGATTCTCAGTACTACTGGCACTTGGTACAATAAACCGTGCCTTGCTCTGGCATTTTTTTAAAATGAGAGGCAAGTTAGGATTTTACACTGGTCTAAACTGCTAGGTAGAAAGTCAAAGCCTGTCAAAATCATGCTTGAATATATCCCAAGCAAACATTAACTGGATCATAATATTGCAGCAAAATACGCTTTGCTTATGCTGGGTAGAGGATTTAAGCTTGTACCTATTGTTTGTGCATAATTGTATATGGTTGTATTCCACAAATTAGATAATATTGGTATAATTTGTTCCAACATTTTAAGCTGGTTCTGGTGATGCTGGCATTCATATTTGGACTGTGCCTGTTGGGTTTGAAATATTGTTTTTGAATTTGTTCTCTTTCTGTAATTAGTGTAATGAAGTGGCTGTATGTGGCAGCATTTTTCTCCACATTTCATTTTTTGTGGAATATGACATTATACATCAACACAGACAATATTTTACCCTTTCTACTCTGCCACCATTATAATATGTCACAGTTGCTACATCTTTCACACACATTTTTACGTCCTTTATAGTTTCATTCATTGGAGCAGCATCAGTTTCAGTGTTATGTCTCTGATCATTTGTTACATAAGTGGAAGTATTAACTGTTAAATTGTTCTTTTCATGCTTCACATTATATGGGTAATATTTTTTGCTAGTGCAAATACCGTTGTTAAGAAATGCGACTTAACTGTAATCTGTACGCCTTTTTTTTTTTTGTCAAAGTATATCAATGATTGCTTTTCTTAATAAGATTAAACATTTTGTTAATACTGATGTTTAATATTGTCCTGGTTCTATTTATTAATGTTGTCATTTCTGTTCAGCTGCAGAGATATTTCTGTGGTAAAAGTCTTGAAAGCTTAATGGTCTTGTTGACTTATAATATACTGTTTAGATCAGAAAAGCATTGCCTTGTGACAGAGACATCAGATGTTTAGATAATTTTTACTGTGTTTTATGCTAATACAACATTTCATCAAGTCTTCATACCATGTGGACAGGTTTCTAGAAGCTTTTATTGGTGGCTTGTCTACTTGTCAAGAACAAGATTATTTTGCCTTAGTACAATTTCTACACACTTAACATGAAACGTCGTGTAAACGTTGTCTTCTGTAAGCTTTCTGAACAGTCACCAGATTGCATATAGGATGAAGGAGGTCAGGAATTTTTATGCCTGCCATGGTTTTGGTGTACAAGAGGATTCAGTTTCAGACTGGATTGTTAGCGTAAATAGTGTGGAACCTGCCTTCTGCCAGTGGCCGTGCATGAGACATTACCAGCTGTCAGAGTCTTAGCCTTTGTGCATGTGAAACCATCACACAGGCCTGATGTTATAGAATTCAGGAATTTCATAATAATACTCCCATAATAAAATGCTGCTTTTCCAGCATACTAAGTTAAACATTTCCCGCTTATTCATTACATTTCATCAAAGAAATACAGACTTCAGAGGTGACCACCCTAGGAAACAGGCGCTTTGTATACACTGAGAAGGTTTAGGGTCACAGTTGAAAGGGGATTTAATAGCTCTAATGCATTCCAAGATTCCCAGAGATGGTGAATCCTTTATTTATACCTGTCTTGTAATACTGAAAGCCTCAGTACAATGTAATCATGATATAAAAAACACAGGGTTTATGCAGTTGAAAGAAATTTCTTTTGAAAAGGCCTTAGAGTTTGAATTATGTATCATTCCTACTTGCCATGACAGTTTGATGTCACATAGTAGAGTACATCAAATGGCAAAGCAATTCAGCAAGTGCAAAACTGGCTATTATAATCAGAGGAGAGATTCACTATATGTACATGTATCAGTATTCAGGTGGTTTAATAGTGAAATTTCAATGGCAGAGTCAGCATAAAACTTTCATTTTTCAGGCTGCGTTTTGGAAGTCTTACATTTGAAAATACAGTAAATGTACTGTGTTCATTTTGTTTCAAATTGTGCTTGCTTCAGAGGAAAGGTGAATATTGTATCTGAGTAACACAGAAATATTATCTATGGAACATCCATCCACAGACACTATACTCTGTTTAACATGCTCTGAATAGATACACACTGCATAACAGTAATTCAGTGAATAGGATACCCCAGTTTGTGGACATTTTATGGAGAAAACTCACTATTTCTACCCTACATTCTTTACCAGTAAAATTCCTATCATCTTGTTTTGCCACCATGAATGAATTGGCATAACTAAGGTTTTCAACATTTCTTAAATGAAGGAACTTTTGAATTCTGTTAAGCTGTTCTTTTTAAGATAATGTCTTTTTTCATGGTCTGTTAGCTTGTTTCAGAGTTCTTGATATTTAACATATGAATGATGTTACATATTTAGTAGTTGATTGTGGGTGTATATGTAATTGATTAACTTCCTTTCTTTCTCAGTCACCACTTTGTGATCTTCAGTCATATTTCACAATTAAATTGCTTGGGTAGCAGAAAGAAATAGGAGTAAGGCCTAAAGGGTGAAGCATACTTTCCTGAATATCCAACAGAATTCGTCGCCTTCCACACAAAAGGGCGTATCCCTGTTTTTCACGTTTTTAAGGAGATCGATTTGCGTCTGATTCGATCATATTGATAGTTAGCTTAAGCCCTTTGGAATTTTATGCTGTATCTTCGTTACTATTTGAGCTAGGGATACACCCTTTTGTGTGAGCATAGTTCTGAGATAGCACTACGCACTGGTGGTGATAACTCAAAACCGTCAAAAATCGGGATACGCCCTTTCGTGTGGAAGGCGACGAATTGCACGCCATGGAAGACTGTCTATCCTGAAATTTGAAAAAAAATGTCTTTGGATTAATAAGCTTGAGAATATAATATGTTCAGCAAAAGTGTAGATCAACATGATAACATATTGTATATCTGAACTGAAGTTTGACATTCTTTTTTTTTTTGTTGTTGTTTGCTGTAGTGGCAATTTAAGACAATTTACTCCATCAGTATGTGACAAATTCCACAGGCCATCACAAGAACCAACAAAAAAAAACAACTATAGATTTCATTCTGGAGGTCAGTCTACAGCTGGTGTAGTCAACTAAGCTTACATGCGAGAAGAAGATAAAGAAATCTGTTGAACTTTGGTAGGTACTCCTATCAGAAGTTAGTCTGGGAATTATGGAGGGCTGATAAAATATTACACATTTTTCAGTGGTAAGAGTTTGATGGTCTCAAACTTTGCATTATTCCATGATTATTCGTTAGATTCAACTCTTTAGTGTGCTTTAGATCTTGATCTGTGACCCATTTTGCTTACTTCATAATTTGAAACTTCATGAGTAAATTGAGGATTTTGTTTGTGTTATGAAGCTACTGTAGCTGTGGGCACAGTGATTATTTTCTTGAAAAATCCTTGAGAAGTCCACTTCTTGATGTGAGATTATTCGTAACAATAACAGAGTTGGTTATACAGAGTAGCTTGGTTAAGCTCTCATTTACTTATCCTTCATGAGGAGGCCAAGAACAATGGCTGTATACTGTCACCAGTAAGCATGAGAATGATTTATATGTATGTATAATGTATTTCTGAACAACAGTAGCTGTCCGTCAAATAATGTAATAGAACGTTGCTTATGAAGGTGTACACCAGTAGTACAAAAATAGTATTTTTGAAAAGCCTTTTTTTTTATTTTTTACTTCGGAATACCTGGCGCCAAGTACAACGGCTTTTCTCTCGGATATCAGCATTTGTGACATCTGACTCATGAAATGAATGCACGTTGAGTCATAATGATAGTGAAACATTTCCTTGTTTCTTGATACGGGGACGAGGAATGTTAAAGGCATGTCAGCTGTGGACGTGAAGTGGATTCTAGTAGCCAATCTATGGCCCAGTAACAGTGGAGCGCATGTTGGATGAGACATTGGGNGGGGGGGGGGGGGGGGGGGAGAGAGAGAATAGATGGAGTGGGGTGTGTGGGCAGAAAGGAAGTCACAGAAGCCAAAATCTAATCAGAAAGAGGATTGGGGCTCATGACCATCGACCTCTCATTTGTTTCAGTCATGTACAAGATGACTCGTTGCTGCCTCTTTGCAGTGCAGTCCTCGTATTAACAAGGCAAATGCCTCACAGGTGAGAAGTTCAGGGGTGTTAGGATTGTTTTGCCAGAGTGGAACAATTTGGAGATAATAGATAGTCAATCTCCCAAGAAAGGTATGTGTACATTTGTATGCAGATTGCGTCAAAACTGAAACAGATCTAGACTATGTAGATCGAACTAAAATAAGTGTTGCCTGAAAATGGATCGGTAAGGTGTCTGAAGCTTTACAGTAATTTTACAGTCGTCAAATTATGAAAACGTTAACCTAGCGACGCCGACTATTTGCCTAATTTATTGCTTCCTTTTCGCATCGGGGATTTGGAAGTTAAATTTTGTGCAGGATGATATTTCTTAAGTTGTTTATTGACATCTAAGAAAGATTCTGTGAAATATTTTCATGAAGTTATTCATAAATAAGTATTCAGTGTGGAAGTCCGGCAGTGTGCTGTAGCCTTGTATTAAGAACTGCCCGGTCTGATACTTTGCAGATCTACGTCAGGTTGTCTGTGAGACTCTTGTTCCTAATATACCCTTAGTGTAAGGTAATAAATCAACATGAAAATCATTATCATCTGGCGTCCCACGAGGGGCAATAACAGGCCCTCATTTATTCTTCATAGATGTCAACAATAGGAATTTCATATTGTCATTTATCTCAATCTACATCATTTGGCGCATTCAGCATACGCCCAAAATACTGTATTTCGTTGCACGGTAACGTGGGGGTGGGGGTGGGGCGGGGAAATTATTATACTTTGTTTATCATTAGGTTGTCTGCAAATGCCCTCATGTGAAGAGTTTTGAGCACGAATCGCCACAGGATTTACTGTTTCTTGTACATCCATTATAATATGCATGAATAGTGAACGTCTTAGCAATTGTAATCGGAGGGCAATGTGTTCTGTACTTTGAGCTCTTCAACTGCACTTCATATAGTCTGTAATTACTTGAACCAGTTCTGACGGTGAAACACTGGTGAATAGAACTTGTGCTGATCGTCTTGTCTTTGCTCTGATGCTTGTCTGGAGAAAGTTAGACTGTAACCCACACATGAGATGACCATATTAACATTGATAACATCGTGCTCTGCATTGCTACTGAAAATAAATATACTTGTTTAATATCCAAGAATTCTCTGATCTATATCTAAAAAGTGAGCATGGCTTCGTAAGACTTCCCGTTGCTTCTACCTAACGGCTCTGTGTGTAAGCATGTTCCATGCGCGCTCATATTGTGTTGTGTTGTGTTGTGTTATATTTTTGTTTGTGTGTGTGTGTGTGTGTGTGTGTGTGTGTGTGTGTGTGTGTGTGTGTGTGTGTGTGTGTGTGTGTGTNCATAGTGCATGAATCATGCAAGAAATGGATAATCAATGCTCACAGGAGTTGTAAAGTAACAACTGGATAAATCATGAAATATATTTTTCTTACAGTGTGAAAGTTAGGGGTCCTAATCTGGGGTTAGTTTACCTTGAGATGTGGCAGATTTTAGAAAGAACCTGAAGTGTTTACTGTATTGTTAACTTTAAAAAAATACAGGTTATATTAACATTTCCTGTCTCTTATACACATCTTGTGTGTGTGTCCCCGTTCGTTCGTCCGTCCGTCCGTCCATCCATGCGTCCATGGGCCCGTTGGAACAGTTGAACACGCTTTGCCCTGCTTTCTTGGGCTCAGTAGGCCCACATGTAGTAAAATAAAAATTACCCGTGACTGCATGAAAACGTGAAGCGTATGAAAGGAGATCTAAATAGAGTGCGCTATGATTCCGAGAAATGCGATGTGTAGATGTGTATATTTCTTTTCCGAAAAAGTCACAGAAAAAAAACAAAACTTTCCACGGGGCTAAACTAGGCCAGCGTAAGTTCTCAAACAACTATAACGCTGTGGAGCCTCGTTCTTAAATCTCGGCAAATACGACGTTATTTGTCATGGCTGGCATTTTCGAAATGGTCAGTTCTCTCCTCTCATGTACATACAACCATTTGCAATCTCTTCTCATTTTCCTGTCTTCACTTTAGCCATAAACACTCTTCTATATCGTTTTTTTTTTTTCGTTCTTAATTTGCTAGCGCGATGATTTTTTTCTTTTTTATTCCCGAGAATGCCATTGTTGAAGTTAAAGCAGATCTTTTAATTTATTCATGAGACAGACATGTTTTCAACACAGCTTTCACTCATAAACTGAGAATGAAATTCACAAATCACTATTTCTCGCCGATAATGGTCCCTGAATGCGGATGGCCCCAAAAGGCAAAATGTACTTGCGAAAAGGAAAACTGCCCATGTCTAGACCTGTGGTGGAACGTCGCCAGACAAAGCTATTATGTGCATGGCTAGGTTGGCGTCAAGGCCTGTTGATTACGCGACAAGCGAGTCACGCCTCGTAAAACACGATATAGGCTGCGAAATCCAAGGTCCGAAAAAAAAGGAGAAAGTCAGCGATAGCGGGACACGCCCCCTCGAGAATGTCAACACGGAAGTAAAACGGATGACACTCGCTGGCGCCCCCTAGCGGAATAACGGAAGCCGAGAAGGGTCAAGTTTTCACCTGCGACGAAGCCGCGACACTGTGACTCATAGGAATTATGAATGAAGAGGATGCTATGTGCGGGTAACAGGAGGCAAGGGAAGCTTACAAGATAAGCACACACTGTGTACAGGTAAGCACGCATTACACTTAATCCGCTGGTCATCCTATCTCCCCGGCCCAAGCATGAATGTTAGCCATGCCTTCACCTCAGCACGCGACGAGGCGGGGTCAGTCCAGTCTCATGCATGGCCACCTCCAGCTAAGCCAAAGCTGTGTTTATTTCCTTGTTCGGCGTTGAACTCACTGTTTGCCGAGACGCCTGTAGAGAGGAAGAGCAAATTATTTATTTTCTTGTACCCACCCCCTGCTCTTGTCGTTAGTTTCAGCCTGAGACCGCTAAACAAGTCACTTATTCCACAAATAACTCAGTCAAGCTACAAAGTAAAAAAAACAACAAAAAACTGGTTTGATCATTGTGATTGTCAGTTTTTCGTTTGTTACTGTGTATAGACTTCTTTTTATTCCCGGCCTATTACAGTTTATCATATTGACAAGGGATAGAGAGCAGAGACAATTCTTGAGTTTCCATGTACAGTACAGTAAGTCTCCCCTGCATTCCCACCCCATCCTCATTCATGTTTTCATGCATCTAATCACTTGTGACTTAGATAATAGAAAAGAGCAGGAGTACTTAACATCCTTCAGTACAATGTAAGGTAATCTCAGTAGAAGAAGTGTTCTCAAAGAATAGGAAGTAGCATGTTTGCTTGATGAATCAGCTATGTCATGTACTATGAATTTGTCAGTTCATCCAAACTCTGAAGACCCTTGTGGACTGTAGTGTAGTCTAGTGCCCATCATGAGTGGAAATATAAGTAGGTTTTTTATTGCATTTTCAAAATGAGATTACACAGATCAAAGGATGATTCTGAGTGACCACTTTTTCAGCATTGGCTCATAGGACAGTTCTGAAAGTGGTGGCATGTGGAGTAAAATGGTTGCTGTGGGAAAACTTGTTAAAGGGAGACTTAGTCCTTCCTCTATAGCTTATACTGTATAGACTAGTGCATTACTATGGTGCACTCTGCCCTTTTTCAGGTCAATACATTTTGCATGCAAAACTGCATGCCAAAGTGCTAAATAGTGCATTTTTCTGTAGTGGATGTACAGTTTAAGAAATAGCTACCTCCAAACACATTTGTTACTTGACCACCGCATTTAATATCCTTACAGCTCTAGAGGCATTTTATTTTTTTTTAAGTTCAATTTCCCTTTGAGAGACAGTCTTGTAGTCTTAGAAAGTATCCAAAGTATCACCACCCACAACAGAAAAATATGCATTGGTGTGCAATTTTGCATAATAAAACTAAAATAATAATATGTGCAGACTTCGAAAAGGGCAATGTAATGTATTAATATCTAAAAGGGAAGGGCTATGCCTCCATTGGATCGTGGAAGTGGCTAAAATGTAAGTTTTGTTTTGGCACTTCCTCCCATTCATCATAACTGGTAAAGCTATTCCTTGCTCATAGTAAAATACCATCGCTCTGATCAACTCATCTCAGACTTCTTTATGTAGAGGAAGATAAATCTGACAGTAATTTAAATAGATCAGTTGAAATGATGTCAGGATAGGAACAGAGTGCAGCAGATTATGTTGTCTTAGCTGAGGAAGAAGATAACTGCAGCAGAGGCAGTAGCCTTTACTCTTAGAGCTATGTTGTCTATTGTGGCAGCAGTATCATGAGTATGGTCAATATGACACCAAAAACCACCAAAAGGCTAGTTGTGTGTCATCCATCCTTGTGATCCCATTGCACTTTCAGCATGAAAAGCTGTTGACATGGCAACATCACTGTATTATAAAATGTTCCCCACTCGTACATACAACCTTTTTTGTCTTTGTTGGCAAAATGATTTTAATCAATCAAAATTTGTAAGGTGGGAGGGGGGAGTGGGGGTGGAGAGAGGGGCTGTTGTTAGCTTGTCATCTCAGGTTATTTCTCAACAATCCACCCCACTACTTCCCTTAGAATATCCATATGAACCCTTTGTCATACCCATCATCTTTTATACCTTACTAGCTGAACATGAACCCTGAGATGTGTGATTTATCACCTCTGCTGTGCCTTACAGTTGTTTTGGTTAGGTCAGGTACATTCTGCTGTTCTCAAGATGATGAGATCTCACACTGAACACATGATATAATGTTAATCTCTCCGTTGTTTTCTATATTATATTCAAACAGACTGTTTGTATAATTTGAAGAAAAAATAAACTGCCAGGGGCTTCAAGGAAGAAGGAGGGGAATTATTTAAATCAAAGAGGGTGAAGAGGCAGTTGAAATATAAAGTGACAAAGAAATTATCATTGAGCTGTTATATGAATGAGATAACTCATCACTCAGCTTACACAGTGCTCCCTATCAGTATTTTACATTGGAAGAGATAGCACCATTTCTGTGTTTTTCGAGCTATAAAAGTGCAAGTGTGAACAATTATGAATAAAATACAGCAGCCCACTTGACACTATGTGGAAACATTGCTGAGCAGTGAGAGCTCTCTGCTCCCAATGAGTTTGGCTGGCTGGCTTCCCTTTATATTCAGCTAGGCCAGCTGAGAGACCTGACAAAATCAATAATGGTCGCTGTCATGCTGGCCCATCCAGTGCTATTATATTGCAGCTCTTCTTTGTGCTTTAATGTCTTGGGATGAAAATGATTGTGGTTTCTATGGACCGAAAGAAGATAGAGGATAAAATATGACTACATTCTGAGTCAACTTTTCATGTTTTTTCATCTCAGCAGTAGGCTGCACTCTGTAAAGAGAAGGATGATTAATAGATTTAATTACTTCTGCCCACTCATGTAAGGATTTTCTAACTCTTCTTTGTTAATAAATACTCTTATATGCTTGGCCTGTACAGGACATAAAGTTAACCACCTCTTTATACCTATCAGAAGTAGAATTAATCATTAACATTCAACATTTGTGAATATAGCAACATGTTAAGTATTTAAGCTGTATTTAAAAGAAAATCTGAGCACCAAAACAACAAAAAATGAAGTGGAGCTTTCATGCATCCCCCTGTCCTTCCTTTCCTCACATTTGCTTATCTCTTGTGAACTGCAGCCAGGAGTTTAGATGTACATATATAATATTGTAATATAACTATTATCCACTTAATAGTCTTTATTTTATTCACTGTCCTAAGTGAAGGAAACAAATGGACTCCACGTGGATGTATTTTGATTGGACATTTAGTTTACAAAATACAATTAAGGACAAACAGTTTAGTGGAGCACACTTAAGGGGGAACGCTTAATATGTACATATGCATACTGAGTACAGTATTTTTTATCCCGACTTTTTTTCTCTAAGTGTACTTATATGATTAATATGTATTTCTGTTGCTAAGTACATTTTGTTCGGTCCCATGGTGTACACATTATTAGTTCTCCACTGTACAAAAGCAAAAAGCTAAAGCCCTCTAGATTTCTAGGCACTGAAGTGAAATTTAATAATAAACTTGTAATTATGTGCATCAGAAATGGATTTACCTTTTTTGACCTGAACCCATTTTAAAATGATTAGCATGGTCACTTGTATGCCACTCCACTGGTGGCTTGTTCTCCAGTCAACCAGGGCTCTGTTTTGCAGTCTTCCCATAGGTCATTTTGAGTGACCTGTTGGACCAAGCATGTTTTCATACTGTCTTGAATCACTTCCCTATACACAAACTCTCTCTGCAGTCATTTAATTTCTTCACTTATCAGTATCTCTTAAGTTTGAGGTTTCATAAGGAGTGGCCAAAACACCTGAGGTAGGGGGGATAACATACTGTATAAAAATTGGTATGAAAATTGGTTTACAACCAGCTTCACTTTTGCAATTCAGAGACAATCTGCACTTTAGCCCTTTAACCATATGAGATTATGTAGTAAATACAACTCTTTTGCTGTGATTGGAGGTCTCAAGACAAAGTATTTCTAAGGTCTAGTTTGAACAGAAGGCACACCTGGGGCGGATCATGTAGAGATTTGGCAATTGAAAAGGAAGTGCTTCAGTGTACAGAGGAAGTACAGTGAAGTCATGTCAGCAGGCTTTAGCCTGGATACGAGTCTTATAATCTGCATTATTACTAGCATGGAGGAGGAAAAGGCTGCATTTTCTTGCAAATTTCAGATATTTATCAAAGCTTTAGAGACAAAAATCCTCTAGGATGTCATTTTCAAAATGGCATTGCAGACCTCTTCAACTGATTGTTTGCAGATTATGTCAGTTATGCAGAAAACTGAAGATGACAGGATGAAAACTTCTTGCTTCAAAAAAAAAAAATGTAATGGCTGAAAGATTATGAGGTAATACACATCCTCTTGGTGTTAAAAAAAGTGAAGTTTTAGTTTTACAGCAGAAACAGAATAAACTTGTAATATGAATTAACCTAAATTAACACATGGTGAATGGGAGACTCTTGTTACTACATGTTCTGTAAAATTAATCCCAAGGGCAATTTATCATGTAACACGTTAATATCACGGTTAGTTGAGCATGCACAATCATGGTTTGTCAGCATTGGTAAGACAAAGAGTAAGAGACATCATTGAGACCCTTTTCAAGCTGAAAGACATGAGTATGAATGTTATAGAAGTAAGTAAAAATGAAGATATGCAACATCATGTCACCAGAATGCATGGAAAATTCTAGCAAGACTGATAAAAACTGGCATGGCAGAATACTGGAGATATTTGGAAAAGCAATAATCAGATTTGAAAAAAAAAATATGCAGTTTAATGAGTGAGAATCATGCAAAATCTTGCTTTAAACAGAGACCAATGTGTTAATGAACATTTTTGAAAAATTTGCCATCAGCTGATGGTTTAAAGAATGAGGTGATATATATGTACAAATACAGTTGTAATCAAAACAGTAATAATGACGATTGAGAGCTGAAGTAATCAATATTTCACATACAGTATTTATAGGCCATTGAACTATCTCGATGATAAGCTTAAAGATTAGAAATTACAGCTTTTGCCGGGAGATTATTTCCCCCTGCCCTTTTTTTTTTTAAGGTACAGATTTAAATAGCAAAAATTCCGTTCCCCAGGCATTCGTCTCACTTAAGCGGGCGTCCCGCTCACGCGTGTCCCGCTTAAGCGGGTTCCACCGTAATCCATTTCCTCTTTTTCAACACTTTTGTGGCTGTGCCGGAAGTAATGTGTACAACGTCCATGACCTTTAGATAAACTGCTCTCTTCACCTCCACATTTTCACAGCAATCATGATCAGCCCCCACATACCTCTTATGAGTTATCTTTAACCAGTCACAGGACTTGATGTACCTTTTTCGAGGCGAAAGGAACTTTGTACCTTTAGGAAGTTATAATTGTCACCAACCTTGAGACAGGTGTAATCAAGGTCGCCAGAGACCTAAATAATGTGGGAAAATGATGGAAATGTGTCAGATGCATGACCTGGCCTGGAGAATTCCTGGAATCAGTGAAAACAGTCAGCTCTCACTGAAAAAGCATGGAAAATGTTTACAAAATTAGATTAGTTGTTATTATTTTTGGAACCACTCATCAATGCGTCTACCAGAATGTAAACTTACCGAAGGCTGCGTAAATGTCATGCAAAGAAAAGTTGTAGCATGAAGGTGTTAATTATGTTGCTATCATGGAAAAATCTTGGACTATCTGGAAATATGCAACGTGTCATGCAGTGGAGATTTTATTATTATTTTTTTTTCTTTTTACATTATGTGGCGACCCTGTATTTACAGAAAGAGGTCATGCAAGACTTCTGTAAGAAGACAGAACGCTTGTGATAAACGATCTTCCTCCTAGGGAATAGAGTTCAGTGATGTTGTACATTGTACATCACACTTCATAGTGCATGAATCATGCAAGAAATGGATAATCAATGCTCACAGGAGTTGTAAAGTAACAACTGGATAAATCATGAAATATATTTTTCTTACAGTGTGAAAGTTAGGGGTCCTAATCTGGGGTTAGTTTACCTTGAGATGTGGCAGATTTTAGAAAGAACCTGAAGTGTTTACTGTATTGTTAACTTTAAAAAAATACAGGTTATATTAACATTTCTTTACTACCAGTGGACTTTAGTGGGTCTGAAGGGGTATACAGAACTGCCTCTGAAAGTACGCTGACCTAGAAAGATTTGGGAGCCCGTGATGCTCGGGGTGCCGATTCTGCAATATACTTCTGCAGTAAACCTCCTCACCCAGCAATTTAAAGTACACTGACAATGCTGTGTTGACTGGTGATACTTTATTAACTGTTCCACTTCACATAGCAAGTCATTTCAGTACAGACTATCGATCAGGGCATTGGGAAGGTCTAAAACTAGCATTTTAAATATATTGTTTTCCTCCTCCATGCTTAGTTCCTGGATGCATACTACTGACATTTGACCTCCCCCCTCCCCCCCTCCAGCGGCATCTTAAACACTGCACATTGCAGATTTGTCAGGATATAATTATCAAACTGTATAGTAAAATTTGAAAATTGTGTTAGACAGTGTTATTGAATTAGGGGAAACAATTTGTTGATAATTAATATAAAGAAAACGAAAGGTGTTTAGAAATGCTGCATGACGGAGTTCTGTTCCCGAATTGTTGGTAAAATAGCTCTGTGCATGTCGTTTAAGGTTGAATGAATTTCGTAATGAAAATCAGTTCATTTGACCTACATTTCAGGCTTCTCTTTTGTTTTGCCATAGGCTAAATTTCAAATATGCAGCAGGATCAAGTCAAAGACTGTATGTAGCAAGACGGGACACTCGGCTCAAAAAGCGTTCACACCACCACTTAGCGCCACCAAGTGGCGAGAAAGTAAATATGGCTCTCACAGGGTAATATATTATATAAATGCAGAAGTGTCAGAAATTAACATTTACTTTCTTGGAGTTTTGTTTTCAGCTCAACTTGCACACTTAAATTTAGATCCAGATCCAGACTAAAGATCTGGATATAAGTCACTGATGATCTCTCAGCTGTTGTGAATATTGCGCTTAGTTATGAAGTCAGAACCTTAGTCTAGGTCACTTTGAAAAAAAATCATGTAAGCATTAAGAGGTAATTAAAAATAACAAAAAAAAACCCAACTACATAGATAACAAGACTAGAAGGAGTGTCGGTATCGCGAAGCATTTTTCACAGAGAATTGTCAAGCCTCCGACAAGATAAATGTCTAAATTAGGCTTGTCTAATCGTATTTTGACACACATCTTTACAGTGAATTATTGTCATGAGCCTCTCAGTTGCTGTCTTAAGATGGTGTTGTCAGTGAACACGGCAGATGCAGTCTACTGATGCATGAAAATAATTCAGTCCCCCTCCCAAAGTGTAGGCCTGCAATATGCATGCATCATGAACATTTTTCCGCAACTGAGCCTACCCGACAAACTATGTGAAGGAAAAGAATGAATGTTTTTCTGTTTGCCTGCCTGCCCATGTGTGTCTTTATATATATATATAGAGAGAGATCAATGCCAGTTAATAAGGAATAGTAAGAGAGTTGTGGTGAGGAGTGGAGTATGGGACGGGAGATGGAGCCTCTATTATGTAGCATGTCTTGTCGAACAAATTTTCATTGCTGCTAGTGATAACAGCAGTGTTTGTGGATGGTAGGCTCCATTTCGTTTTATAAGTTACCTGTGATAATCCTAACTACGACGGTCAGCCTATAATATTGTCAGGTTTTATTTTGTAAACTTAGTGTATTGAAATGAGATAATATTAAGAAAAAGCAAAAACAAAACAAAAACAAAAAAAGTCGGAGACTCCTACACATGATCAGAAAGCAGGCCAGTAAAAATATCTGATTCTCCTGTAGACAAGCTGATTTCTAGGGAAGCCAAGCCTTTACGCCGAGCTCAGGACTAAGCTGTTTACTAGCTCTCTGCTGGGAGGGGCCAAAACTAGACAGTCGTTACTTTTTGATTGTCGACAGTGTCTCGTCTTGTTATGTATGGTATTTAATCAAACTTAATATGCTTTACAAAGTAATTTATCAGTGCCCCCCCCCCCNAAAAAAAAGCCTTTACAAAGAGCTCAGTGTCATAAATATTAAGAAAGTAATACGAACTCTTCCAGTATTATCTCAGTGGTACACACAGCAGTCGCATGCAGGCAAGGACAGGTATTATCGGTTAGATTTATGCAGGGGATGAAATGGTTAGGTGAAAGCGTTGATTTTTATCTTTGTGTTTGCATTCATTGTGGGCTTTTTTTTTTTTTTT